>VYZT01028762.1:0-69075 GCA_013400735.1 Pomatostomus ruficeps | reverse complement strand
CAAGCAAGAGCAACATTAACAATTTTATATATATATATATATATATATATTTTAGCCTTCCTACTACTTTGATCCCTGACTAAGAGATCAAAGCCTCTACACTAAGCCTCTGGAAGTGTGTTCTCTGCAGCCTGGGGCAAGAGTTTCTATGTGAAAGTCACACTGTGCTCTCCAGGGACCTTGATGTATCCAAGATAACAGCAAAGCTGGTTAGCTTCAACAGGATCAATACCAGCTATTACTGAAAGCTGGCACAATCCTCTAGTGTCAGAATCAGCTTTGTCCTTGGAACTGGCTGATCATGGCATCTCAACCATGCACTTCTATCCCACAGGAATTTCTGACCCCAGCACACCAGGCTCTTAAGGTCTGACTGTTTGAACAGTACTTTTCACTTGTGCTAAAAAACACCTTTCCAAACCTCACCCTAAAGTTTTCCCAGAGACTATCATAAAGCAATCACAGACTCATAGAAGGAGTTTGGTTGGAAGGGACCTTAGAGACCATCTAATTCCAGCCCCTGCCATGGGGTACAGCCATACCCCAGCCCAGCAACACGTTTGCAGCGTGTCCTGCTCCTGCTAGAGAAGGACCAAAGGGTGATTCCTCAGGATAACGCCCGATACAGCTTCCAACACAGACAAACAAACCTTCTGCATGCTGAACTGCAGTGTTCAGTGTTATGATATTTATCAAGACTTTCTATCAAAGTGACAATTATTTTCAATTTCTTGTATAATCAAGACACATGTGTATAGCTTAGCACTCAAGAATCAGTCCTAACACACTTAATGGTGCCATGAATGATGGCATAATCCTTTCCAAGCTCTGCTCTTGGCATCCTGATGCTTTGTTTTCTTTTTTTAATTTAGACAAATTTAGACATAAAATTAAAAAATAAAAAGTAAAAATTACCACCTCCTTAATTGCTGAAACAAAAACATATAAAAAGAAAAATTATTATAAATATAGTAAAAGTTGGTACTCTACCTCGCCGTTAAAGAAGCAGAAAATTGTAGCCACCAATAGACCCTGTAAAATAAAAATAAAGATTCTGCTTTAATTCATAGGCATATGGGATTTCTGGTGTGAGATAATTAAAGGTTTCTGATAAAATTCAGATACAGATATAAAAAAAAATGCAGAACAAATATAAACATGATGAATTATTTCTAAAAATAGATCACTAAAATTATGGGGCCAGCTTTCTGCCACAATGTTTCTTTCCTTTAAAATTTGAAGGCAGTTAAATGAAAATTCAGCATATTGAGAAAGTCAAAGCCATGTATAAGACTACTGGATGAAGACCTTTAAAAATTGAAATAACATGATCACTTCTCTTGTGTCTGGTTGCCGTGCCAGCTGCTCTGCAGCTCAGGTGAGCGGGGCCCGGTGCTGCTCCCACCTGGTAGTGCATGAGGATGTGCATCACATAGTCATACACCTCCTCGGCGATGCGGCCCTCCGGTCGCCATGGGAACAGCACAAACTCGATGCCAAGCAGCGGGACAAGGATCAGGGTGGCTCTCACTGCCTTCATGTACAGGTTGGATTCAGCCTTGTGCGTGTCCTTCAGCTTGGTTATGAGAACACGAACGATATTCAGCAGGAAGAAAAGGTTCACCTGTCGGAAAAGGAAATGATACTGAGAAGGAGAACTGAGAAATAGTCCCACACACTGATTTATGAGACTGGAAACCAGATAATGCAAACTCACACTGCTTGGCATTGTGATTGTACAAGAAACATCAGTTAAACCTCTTTGAAAATACCTTTAAGTAACTGAGATGTGGCTCCAACATCCAGCATCTACATTCATTCCTCAAACTGTAGGCAAGTGTGCATCCAGGTACCTGCCAGTGGCAACATCCCACACCCCCTTCTCCCTGCTGTCAGTAACAATGCATGGGTGAAGGATTGGTTCTTTTCGGATTGGTCAACAAAGAGGATGACGCTTTTCCCTGCTTGTATTTAAATATGGTTCCACAAAAATGTACTTTTTATTTTTAAATACGAATTTGATAGATTTATAGAGAAGAAAAAATCAGAATAATAATATAAAAAAAGACAGGCAAAATGCTGCTACAAGAAAGTGTCTGTTCCTCTGGACAAACAGTGGATTTGGCATTCTCACAGCAGCCAATGGTTGGATCTTTTATTCCTTCAGGAGAGCTACCAATGGGGCAAGCACTGAGATGATGCTCTATGTCATTCCTAGCACTACCGAACTTGATTATTTCCATAGTTACTGAGACTCTTCCTGATAGAAATGGCCTCACTCTGCTCCTTCAGTTTGACCAGAAAAAAAATCCCAAACTATCATTGTGAGCAAGCATAAAACTGATACACACACCGATGTGTGTATGGACACACACACACACACACACGGATATGTGTATGGATAACGCACACAGATATGTGTATGGATACACACACACGGATATATCTACAGATATACGCACACACACACACACGGATATATCTATGGATACACACACACAGATATGTGTAGAGACACACACATGCGGATATATCTATGGATACACACACACAGATATGCGTAGAGATACACACACATGCGGATATATCTATGGATACACACACACACGGATATATCCATGGATATACACAAACCCCTCTGCAGCCCAAGGATGAGTAACCAGAGCAACTGCAGCCTTAGCCCACCCAAATCTCCAGTGCAGCCCCTGGTGGAAGCTGCAGCAGGAGAGACCCTGGGAGCTCAGCCAGTTCCATCACCTCCTCCAAGGCACAGAGACAAGACAGGAATACTCTGGGGACCCGGTACGGAAGGGAGAGACACAGGGTCTGCTCCTATCTCAGCTTCCAGAGGATTGTCTGCCCTTGCCAACAACCAGAGATGAAAGGAGGGGTAGGGGAAGGAGCTGGAAGACAGACAGACACCTCCCTTCCAAAACACCTTAGAATTCCTGCTCTAGGAGGAGGCCTCTGTCTTGCTGTAGGACAAGTGCAAGCAGGGAAGGCATTTCAGACCACGTGTGCCACGGTGACTCCACAGCCCCACCAGAATTCTTTCTGTCAGTTCAGGCTTTCAGAATAAATAGCTGTGTGCTATTATAATAACATGGCCCTTGACAGATATGGGATGTTATTTATATTCTCCTTACATGCTATTTAAATCATTCTAACAGGAAGTTGTTTTACATAGGAAACTACTGCATTAATTTCTCCTGGAAGCCTCCAGCTATGTTTAAGCTTTGTTTAAACAGCCAAGGTCTTCTGATTCCTTCTCAAGGGATTTATTTAGATTTTATGTAGCCCACGATCCCCATCCAACTTCCTATAGTACATGTAGACAATAAGTCCTTCCTTCATTTCTAAATTTAATCCTTCTCAAATCTACTAGTTCAACATTAAAATGTCTCAAACACTGAGTTTGCTGCTCTCTCATGTTTTGGTAGCATGGCCAATTCCTGTAACACTGTCCTTAAGTGCTCACTGAAGATGAAAGTTGCAGCAGCCAGGCTTGAATAGCACCCAACGAGCTGCTTCTTTTACAACATGCACAGAATTTTTCTATTTGTTTCACTTACCCACCAAAACCAAAACGTACAAAATTAAGCATGCAAAGAGTTTGCAAATAGCTAAAAGGGCAAACAGAAAGCTGGAGGAGGCAAAGCAGAGAGCAGAGTTGAGTAGAACAGGATGAGTGCCGGTAGAAGTATGTAGCACCATTTTTTGACGAATATCTCTTCTGTCAGAAAATAGGAGCGAGATTGGAATGAACTGAATTTTTAATTAAAGTGACGAAAACAGGTCCTGGTTTTAAGCAAGGTGCTGAGTAGATTTTTACATTTAATCAAAAGTAGGGCAGTGGAGCTCCTCACACACACATTATCATCAAATTGAATGTGATGGTTTGGAAAAGCCTGAAGGAGCCCCTGTTGTGCTATCTGCACTATGATCACAGTGAAATAGAAACAGCCCCACAGTGACCTGAAAATTGAACAGGGCAACTGAGCAAAAATGGAAACAAAGGCAGAGAAGGCAATTTTAGACAAACAAAAATGTGCCGGTGCCTATACTGGAAACTCAGGAGCATTTAGGTTCTGGCTTGAGAGTGGCAGCGAACTGAAGCCGAGTTTCTAAGTCAATAGGTGCCACAGTTCTTGAATTCAACTCTCCTCATGTTCCTGATATTTCTACTTTTCTCCATGCTGAGTTTGCACTAAGTAGAATAGTAATCCTTGCAGGTTTAAATTCTGTTTCAATTCCTCCTTAGGATGATATAAACAGACCATTCTCATTCAAGGCACTCAGATAGTCTTAGATACAAGTTGGTAGCCATTGCTTGGCTTTTAATGCAGTTGTACAGCTCCGTATCTTCGCCTGCTTGGGCACAACACGGGTGTGTGCTCATGAAGACAGGTCTTAGAGCTGCTCTGGGGACATTACCAAGGCCGGGCACAGAAGTGCTGAGCATTCAGCTGCTAAACTCCAAAGCCTGGCACCAAGTCTGGCTTAAAGTCATTAAATACAAGGACGTGAAAGACAAAGCTGGGAGTGCCTGAATTTCCTTCTAGCACACCTTCACTCAGAACTTGCATCTGTAACGCTCTGTCAGGCTGTACACCAGTACAGAACATGTACAGGAACATCCCTGCAGCATTATTTATACAAACAATGGCATAGCTAAATAATTCAGTGGCACCCAGACAAACAAAACCACCAGAGCACTGGTACATCTGAAATCTACACAAAAACCACTACTGCTTTCACTAAAGTACAATCCAGTTCCCTTTTCCTTCCCCCCTCAATTTTGATCAATATTAATGTAGCATTAAAACTAACATCACCCTCTACAGTCTCATTCCCACTCTGTTTCTTTAATTGTGATTGCTTAGGCAGACAGCTGTAATTTAATGGTCAGTTGAAGACAATTCCCATCAAAGTGCAACCTATGTCTGCTCCTGTTTCTTTGGCAGGGATCTGACCACAGTTATGTAATAACGGGGACCATAAAAGCAGCGTTGTTGTTAACTTTATGTAATTGTAGGATTTTCGGTGATGTACAAGAGTTAAATTCCCACTGGCTTCTGCCAATTCTCCCTGGCACCCACTTGCCAGTCCCTTCATGTTCTTTGAGATCTGCTCCTGCAAATAGAAACAGTGTCTTTCCCCTTGTTATCTAATTTGCAGTTTAATATTGTTGCTTAAACGTCTACTAAAGCAGGTCATGCTTAGTAAAGTGTGGAAATTGTATCTGGCAAGCAAGCTGCTTAAGCAAATGAGGGTTCTGTTCACAAAGCCTAAACACTTGCATTTAATCTAACATCTTTAGCCCGCCTTGTCTTTTCTGAATTGAAATATTACATTTTTTGCTCCAGAAAGGCAAGCAACTCCTTTACTTTCACATCTCAGGCAGGATGTGCAGTTTAATCTGTTATTCCTGCAAGATTTTCAAATAAATTTACTGATTGTACTGAGGCAAGAAAAATACAAGAGAAACACCTTCAGTAGACTCATGAAAAACATAGTAATATCAAAGGTGAACAAAGTTGTAAATTGCAAAGAGAATGGACAAAGACTCTGCCCAAACCAACCCTACAGACATGATGATTATGCCTCCTGAAAAATCAAAGAACATTCCAAGTGTTGCCCTGAATAGAAACAAGACTTGATCATTTGGGACAGATCCAGTGCATTTGAATCCCAGAGGAGTCTGGCCACTTGCAGTGTGATTTCGTGGAGGCTGCTGCTTAGGAGGACAAAATGACCTTACATCCTAAAATGAGGTCACTTCGTGGAAGATAGTGCAGTCTTACAGCTTTTATATAAACTTTTACATTGCTATTTAAAGAAAATTCTAATACAAATTATTGTTCAGCTTTAAAGAGCTTTACTTAAGTGCTGTATCTGTGAAGAGACACCTGAACAATGTGGGAAGTAACAACCCACAAAAGAAAAACCTTACACCTTTCTGTGAAAACAGGGTTTCATCTTCTGTGCAAAGCAGAGAGAATAAAAACTGAAAGGGTTTAGAATTGGGTTTAAATGTACAGATTAGAGCACAGCAGATCCTTACATGAACAGATATGGCAGACCTGACAGACAGGACAAGAGATTATCAGTAATAATTCACACCCCAAGGGTCACTGCTCTCAATAACTTCATGGGCATTGCTCTGGCTGCCCACACAGAGGGGCTCAGGTGTGTCATGGTATCATCACAGCCTTCAAAATTTAAGTTCACTAGTTAATTTCACTGTGAATGAAAAAGGGAGTCACAAGAATCCCAGGATTTATACAATGGTCTTCTGAGAGAATTCTTTTACGCACAGAATACCTGCCCTCCACAGGTAGTCATTACCAAGTTAACAGAAGAGGAAACTCCTGTAGATCAGAAACCAAAAATATTTCCATAAAGTTACTTAAGGTTTTCATTCTTAATCAACTTCTTTGTGTGAACTGAAAAGCCAGGAGAAAAGTCAGCAGATATGGACCCAGCAGTTTGGGCAGATCAGCTTGGAGTTCCTGTTACAATAAAATAAATGACTGTCGTGCACAGTCAGTGGCTAATCATCACAGACTGCCTCTGTGCTAGTTATGTTCATTACGTAGGTAGTTGTTTCAGCAGACACCTGTTTCTATTCAGCAACAATCCACTGACTGAACTTCATAGTTAAATCCAGTCCTGTTGCCACAGACGTGCAACATCGATTTTTATGCAGTAATGTCTTTAGTTACTCACCTGGAATTTAATTTAATAGTGAACACTGAATAGGGCTGTCATTAACTCGGGGTGTCAGACAGAACACCGTGCTCTAGGAGTTCATGGGCACTACAGAAACACAGGAGCTGCAAGCTCTGTGGCCCAAGCAGACAGTGCTAAATTAGCATCAGAACAGGGGCAGTCACAAGTACTGGTTGCACAGGTACATTTGCACTGGTTCTCTCCCAGGGGCTTGCTCTAGTTTTCCTCCACCCCCATTCCCACCCACAGCCAGTCCTGGCATCTAAACCCCCTCTCCCCAAACTCAGGCAGTCTGGTGGCTGCCTGGCCACAGCACAGCGACACAATGAGACTTCTAGCAGGGTCTACCTGCCAATTAGTATGGGCACGAGAGGTACTCTCAGCTAAAGGAAGGATTTGAAATTTCCCTCCAGGTAAGGTTTAGTCCTTCCTCGCTACTAGTATTTGAGTGGAACGATAATCAACACTGCAAACCCTGAGATTCTCAGAGGAACAGAGGCACAGATCCTTAATAAGGCCAAGACTTCTTGTATCCTGTGTGTCCGAGGCACCTACCGGGTTCAGCAGCAGACTCACAAGTGACAGTGACCTCTGAACATTAGCTTTAGGCTCTTACCTTTATAAACCCATCAAGAGCAGCCAGAAGACAAACAAGAAAACAAAATATTATCTGAAAAATGCTTACCAAGAGAGCAGCACAAATAGGGCCATGAATGATGTAAAGCAGATGAGTATCAGAGCTGATCCAACAACTAGAGAAAACACAGGAAAAGAAAAAAAAAGGCATTTATTAGCTTTGGTTTATTTTTTACCTTATAGAAAAAATAGAAGTTATGCAAAGCAAGCTGAAATGCTACTCACTTGTCATTATAATATAAACTTCTTGCAACGGCATGTATGCAGGCAGGGATCAGTGGAAAACCTATGAAGAAAAAAACGTATTTTCTTCATTAGTAAACCTGGTTAATAACTAAGTAAACTTGCGGATCTTGCAGGAATCTTCTGTATTTTCACCTCACCCAAACTATATACCTGCAGAGCAAATAAACTAACAGGGACAATTTAATCTTTCTTTTCTTAGATTTCTCTCTGAGGGCTGTGTGAAACCTTATTCCCATGGAGTTGGAAGGAAATCCACAGCAACACACAGCAAAGGCAAATCAACTTGTGACTTTTTAGAATGCAACAAGTGATCTTCATTAACATAGCTGTTTTTGAGGCTGCAATCTGCAGTAACACCAGAGAGGTAGGTAATATTAAAATGGTGATTGCAGACATGGCCACGGCTTTACCAGTATGACCAGTGGTGAGCATGTTCTCTCTGGTACGAGGACAAAGTATCAATACCTTGCTGGGTATTCAGAGAACAACTTTGAAATTAGACTCAGGAAATCAAGCCAAATGCAAAAATGTAAAAAGAATAAGCAAATTATTCATCTGGGGCCCTTGAGACTCTGGTGGTACCTGATCTTCAGGAGTTGCTGAGCACCTGTGACCTTCCAGCCACATCTGAGCTGTGCCTGCAGTGGGACAGTGACCCAGGTTCCAAGATACATCAGAGCTGAGAGTGCCAATCCACCGGGGCTGCAGGGAGCCTTCACTCTCACTTTGGGAATAAGCTTTGTGCATGATCTGCAGCATCCAGGCTTGGCTTGTTAGTTTTGATACTGATACTACTTGAGATCTTCAGTTACAGCTATTGTGTGTTTGCTTAGTGAACAATGCAGGTCAAATGGAACTGCTGGAAAAATAAATCCTCGGCCATCTCTAGCTCAGTTCTGACCCTCCACCCTCAGCATGGCGAGACTCCTCTGAAAACAAACATTCATCCCTGAACAAACATCTTCGAGGTGAGGAACAATGAATAATTACTTCTTAAGGTCTTTTTTATAATAGGAGACTATTTTCTCTAGACAAAGGAGGAGTCACTTCCTGACTCCAGAAATGCATAATCTCTCTCTCAGCAGAGGTACACACAACTTCCTATGTTACTATCTCTAAGCTTATTAAAACACTGCAGACAAAGAATCAGGGTGTGCCATCGTCACTCAAAGCCACAGCTCAGAGAGGCAAAGGTACAGATGTCTGAGGGAGGAAAGAGGCTGCATTGACCTGAAAACACACAGTGTGAAATCACATACCCCAGCCAAGAAGGTAATACCACATCAGGTGCTGCTTCTCAGCAAAAACAGCCACCACAATCAGAGTATGCAGGTAAATGCCTTCACACAGCATCCAAAAGTAGTTGCAACCCATCAGGTACAGGTAGATGAACTGTGACACTTTGCAACTAACCTGCAGGGAAAAAAGCAGAGTATAACGTAAATTTTTAATATGCAGAAATCTCAGAGCTTTATTTACAAAGTGGAAAAAAGTATGGGAATGTTTATTCTGTTTTTCCACTACAATTACATATTTATTTGCTTTTTAAAATAGAATTTTCATGGCATTACAATCCCATACTTTACAGTGACATAAAATTTAATAACTGAGCCTGGGTTTTTATTATTCACACATGAGGACCCTGAGATCCTCAAGCGTGGTAGAATGCTGTAATATTTTGCTTTATTACAAACCTTGCCATACTTAACCATTCCAAATCCTTCAATTATCTGATAGTAACCACACAAGAAGCTTACTTCCATATGGGTAATCCCCTCAGTTTTACCCATCACAACATATAACTACTCCAGAGAACAACTCATGTTTTTAAAATGCTTACAATAGTTCCAATTTTAACGTGCTCATAACTGCACCCATGGACCAAGAGCTTGCAGTAGGTTCTGTATTTAGCTCCACTCAAAATATATTCTACAACTTAAATGCTATAATATAATTTATTGTGAAGTCTAAAATGTGAGGTTGTGAAAAAGAAGCAACAGCTAACGTGCAGATTTGGTCACATTAAAACCTTTTTTTTTCCCTCCTTCCAACATTGCTGCCTGTTTGATTGCTCTATTTCTGCCACTTGGCTTAAAAGAAACCAAAACTCAATATTGTTTTACCATTTTCTGCTACCTAACTGACTTGATGATGATTATTAGCAGCTATCTCAAGTATGTTTTCCAGCACACTGATGACTGCTTCTACAGGAGAAAGAGAACTTATCTTTTTATTCGATTCAGCTTCAGGAGTTTTGCCCTAATTTGCACAGAATTAAAACTTAGCTTCCACATCTAAATAACAATAAAGCCAGAGCTAGGGACTTGTTTGCTTATGTAGTTCACCTTCAGGGTCTTCTGTTACAAAAATAAAGTGTTCTTATTTCAACTGACGATGGCCAAGTTAAAGCCATAAGAAACGAGTGGACAGATCCAAGATACCTTGCAAAACATTTTTTCTTGCCTTTCCTTGGTGAACTCAGCTGTCAGCCTCCCTGACATCACCTAGAACAGGCTTTCTCACAGTTGTTTCAGGGCAAAAGGGGGCTGTGGAGCTGGGAAGAGGCATTCAGGGAGCTCAGTCTCTTCGAGCACCTTTGCAATTCCCCACTCCCCAGTGTCCCAAGCACCGAGGGACATCTGCTGTGTGCTTTAACTCGCTGGACACAACAGCTCCTCAGCTGCTCAGCTCCCACCTCTCCTTCACTGCTGGAGACATTCACATACAAATAAACACGGCTGTCAAATATACTTTCACTTACTGGGTTAGTTGCAACTAATTCCTGGTTGTTGGCAACTGCTGTCAGTGAAATTATTGTTACAACAGAGTTGCAAACAAAAGAGAAAAACAGATTTTTATGCAGGGTAATCCTTTGGCAACTCAAGCTCCTAGAAAAGAGAAACAAGAACAAATGAGTACATGGGAAGACAACTATTTGTACTTGGGGACAACTCTGACATTTTGCAATGCTAGAGCTCTTGATTTCACTAACAAGTCTTTCACCAAACCTTTCTTCAGCTCCAGAACAAATTCATTACAGTGACATCAAAGGTACCACCTTTGCTTAAACACCAACAGGAAGAAAGCAAGTACATTTAGATCCAATATGCTTATAATGAAGGACCTGCTTTGTAGTGGCCAGCTGAAAATTATTTGAATAGAGATAATAATTTTCAGAAGATTTACATTTTTTTGGTTAGTACCTGAAGAATTTTCCAATGACCTATCACACCCGAGCTTGATGAAACTGTCTTATCCTGTTTCCCTTTACCTAAATCTGTTCAGATCTTTTGAGGATAATTCCCTTTTACTCATATCCTTGTCATTTTTCTTCCTGCAGCCTAAAGCTAGAGAAATCTATAAATAAGCAAAATAATGCAAATCTCACCCTGGCTTTTGTGTATAACTGTTATAAACAGTTTATGGGATATAATTATAAAATCACTGAAGAACTGCATTTAATTGTGTTAATTTCTAAGGCTTGCTTTTAATCTTGCAATAAAATAAAGGAGATAATATCTTTGGAAGGGCTTTAAAAAAAAAAAAAAGCAGAGGTTCAACAATATCAAACAATCTTGAACTTAGGTGCAGTGACTTTCTGTTTTTCTGCCATTCTAGAGGAAGCAGGAATAACTTAGTGTATTCCAAGGGACTGCTTCTCATTCAAGTTTTTCCAGTGACCTCTTGGGTTGCTTTGGAGAAAACATCAAGTGAAGCCTCTGCTGCAGAGTCCATGCTCTATAGTCACAGCTGCCTGTCCCCAGTTCATAGCCAGAGGTCGGGTGCAGTTGACTGACACTTTGGAATGACCAGCTGCAGGAGAAAATCTACCACTTACACACAGGCCACTACTGCTCCCTGAGAGAAATCAGAAACACATTCACAAGGGCAGCAGGAAACATGTCTAAGCTGTTACCCAAGGGGGAAAAAAAATAAAAAATCAAGTTTTCTGGCCTCTTCAAATAGCATGCCTGGAAGAAAAGATAAAGGAGGGACACTGGTGATTCATTTTTAATTTGAGAGGATAGAAGGGAGGACTTTATATTTTTTCAGAGAAATGTAGCTATGGAATATTCACAAAGGCTTGGAGCAGTATATTGGAAACTGCTGACAGATTAAACAACAATCAAGGTGACCCAAAGGATAAAAAGGACAGTCCCAAAAGCCTGGCTCTAGGGCAGATGTTGGCTGCATCCTCTGCAGCTCTCACAGGGGCAGTGTACAAAGCACCCACAGGTCCCTGCACTAAGCTCACAGTTTGGGGACACACTGTGCAAGCCCTGAGACAGTCCGAGGCCATGGCACTGAAAACAGGGGAAGAAAACCCCTCTGGGAACCAGTGCTGCCATTCAACGAGGATCGATGGGGAACTTTGGTTTCCATGTGTCATCTAGTTGAAAGAAATGCAAAAGAAAAGGTCTCCAAAATATGGAAAACAGGGTTGCATATGAATTAAAGGATGAAATATATTCCATTAGGCTCTTTAAGATTTTGAGTCTTTTGTTTTAATGCCCCAAATGCATAAACTTTATTTATTATTACACGCAGGGTCTCACGTTTTTGAAAATGTATTTTTACATGGTTTTTTTCCTGTATGGTTTATATATGAGAAGAGAGACAATACTAGATTCCAGCGAAGGGCTTTGTGTAAACAAGTCCTGAAAAACTCTGGAATTCTGTCTGCTTATTGTTAAGACTCAAGGCACAGGCAAGGAAGAGCACGTACAGCTAATGGGGCCATCTCTCCGGGTCATCCCGCAGCTGTTCCTGTTGAATATTCAAACACACCCACCCACACCCACCTCCACCCATGCATGAAAGGACTGAAAGGATCACCGGACAAGAAACAAAAAGCAAGACCAATGACATTTCAAAACTAAGACTGTTTTTGGTAATAAAGGGATTTTTCCTAAGCCTCCCCACCCTCCCTCCTCTGTTATCCTTCCTATACTCCTTTTTTCTGACTGTTTTTCTTAATGACATAATATCCTTTAATCACTTAATTCTTATATTTTTGATTTAAGAACATTTGAATGACCAACTCCTCAATTAAACCATGTGTAGTAAAATAAAAACAGACTTCCTACTAAATTACCTATTTCCCTTCCTATTTCGACTCCTGTGTATCTTTGGAATTAGGGAAAAATTATTTTTTCTCCAGTATTTCTCCAAAAGAAAAAAGGGAGACATTTTCAAAAGCCCCCAAATGGGTTTGAAATCTAAGTTTTTAAGGTATTTCAATACTGCAAACTCAAACAGTAAGATCCACGTACACATCCAAGGGGAATTATCTGTTCAGATGTCATTAACTGAAAGCGACTTAGGTAGCTCCTGTCTCCATGCAAGAAGCTACTTTCATGTCTCATATACGAGTTTTCAGAGAAGTTCAGAGTTCCAAGTTTATGACCCATTTCCTGCTGTTAAACCAAGAACTCCTATGCACTTGGGGAACACAAGTCACAAGCTGGACAAGTATTTTCAAGAAGAAAATTTTCTGAAGAAAAAGCAAAATTTAAAATGCAAACATAGAATACAGAAATATTTCAGTCCTAAAAACAGTTCAAATCCCAAAGAGTTGATATTTCCCTTGGGGAAAAGTTCCAAATTTCTAGTCAAATCTAAAGATATCCTAATGATCAGAAATCCAGCAAATGTTGTCTGGAAACTGCCAGTCAATTTACAGAATAAATTTTTTGGAAATGACAAATTCAAAGACACCCCCCGCAATAGCAAAAAAAAAAAAAAAAAGTCCACCTGTTAAAGCTATGAATAATTATGCAAGCTTTAGCTGATACATAATACATCCTGGTATTAATCTAGGTCCTTAAATACCCTGCTGCTACTAAAAATACTTTAG
Organism: Pomatostomus ruficeps; assembly: GCA_013400735.1. NCBI lineage: Eukaryota > Metazoa > Chordata > Aves > Passeriformes > Timaliidae > Pomatostomus > Pomatostomus ruficeps. The sequence goes on along the minus strand of VYZT01028762.1, from coordinate 55,604 downwards.
AGGAACTGTACATCCCAAGAGAACAGCTTGCAGAGGACTTTCTTTAGCTTCCTTTGAATTTTGTAATTTCCTTTTATATCCCAACACAACCACAGTCTAGAAAATGTGGTTTGTGGGTCTAGATTCATTCCCCGCAGTTCTCTGAGGAAGGATGATCCTGCTACCAGAGAAGGAAATCCCTGGATGGTTAGATGAGCATGACACAGGATGGCAGCAAAGCAGATCACCTGCTTTTGCAGGAAGTGCCACAAGCAAAGATGAAAATACTTTGGTTTTCATGTTATGGTATAGAAAAACCATGCCTGACTCTCTGTGAACTGATAAAAATCACATCCTACTCCAAATCTTTTTCTTTTCCTCTGTGCTAAAGCATTTTTCCTGTCACATTGGATATTTAGTCTGCTAAACTTTTTTGACATTTATTGCAAGAGTAGAGACCTTTTTTAATGCAAAATCGAGGTTCTTATAAGGACTCAGCCATTTCACATGTTGAGTTTGTGGAAGGAAAGTGAATTTGGAAAGGGGAAGCACTGTTTTTACAGGTCATACAAAAATAAATTGATTGAAAAACAATTATCTGTGTTTTCCTCATGAAATGAGATCAGAAAAAGCTGAAATGTCATCTTGAATACTGGATTCCAAAAGAAAGGCTACAAAGCTGAAACACTCCTGTTTGCTGGGGATTTGCAGAAACACTGTGTAAGCCTGGGGAAATAATGCACAGCTAATGTAGAAGCACTCCTTTCAGCCAGATGTGACTACAAAGGAGAAGTTTTTTTATCAGCTGTCAGTTGCCTCCATCTAATCAAAGCCCACAGCATGAGAAAAGCAGAATCCATGGCCAGTGTCTCTGCTATTTCTATTTAAATGTCAGGAAGGAACGGAAGCTGGAGCAAGGCAGCAGGGCACAGGGGTAGGACATGGGTGTGACGCTGTAGGATTTTAGCTTCTGTATTTTTCATGTACCTGTAATCCTGTCATTCTTTATTGTATAACTCCAGACTCCATATGCAGAGTTGGCTACTGTTCTTCCATTTTGGGCAGACAAAACAATTCCTCTCTAGGCCTGAAACTCAAGGACACCTCACTGCCTCAGGCCCCGAGAGATTTTTTTTTTCTCTCCCCAGGGGAGGGGAGAGAAAACTTGGAGTAAATTGCTTAATGAATTTACCTGAAGCTGTAATTGGGGGATTAACCCCGATATGCAAATAGACCCAACTTATAAAAGTGACCCCTCATCCATTTTAGGGTGTAGCCCCTGGGTGGGCTTTGACTGCCCTAAATGTACTTGAAGGCCCTTCAATAAATATAACCGCTTTTTATTCTCTTAATTTTGTCTGGCCTCTGTTTCTAGGTATTCCCACCAAGGCATCAGGTGAGTCTGAGGAGCCTGGCATCAGTGTGTTGCCAAAGAGAACGGATGCAAAACCAGGCTCCGCTGACAAGGGCAGCCTGCACCGGGCACTGCAGCAGCTGGCACAGGGAACAACGTGCCTGTCTCAGCTCTGCTCATGTGGCAACACTTCTGGTTTCACCTTTCCACCAGGCTCAGCAACTTCTTAAAGGCAAAGAAAAGGCATCTTTCAAAGGGAAGGAAAGAAAGCTCACAAAATATGAAGTAATCAGACTAATTTAAAAGGCCTGTGTATTATATTAAGAGGTGTTGTAACAGGGCTGATACACTGCTCAAACTTCCTTTCAAGAAAGTGACATAACAACTGTTAGTCAGCACACGACATGCCTGTCATACACAATACTGTGAACCAAAAAATGGGATTATTTTTATTATTCCCAATTCTACTCTAGCTCTTAGCCCTATAGTTGTCATATTTTGTGGGTACCAACTTTGGAATGTTACTGTACCTATCAAATGTCAGCACTATTTTGGTGTCCACTTGCTCTTTAGTTCAGCTGATGCTTGCCATAACACAGAATCATGGAACATCCTGACTTGGAAGAGACCCACAAGGATCATTGAATCCAATTCCTAGTATTCATACTGTAACTGATCACTAAAAAAACCCATACATCGCAAACTCAAAATGAACAAACATTTTCCCATTTCCTACAGGTTTTGGTTTGCAGGTTTTTGATTTTATATTCCTGAGAAAAGAAACCTCCATTTTTGTTACAATATAATGTCCAATGCCAAACCCATATTCTGGCTTTCTTCACCTTCTGGCTCCACCTAATTTCATATGGATGGCTGGTGTTCGAAAGTACTGAAACTAGGATTGTGGCAACCACTGGTATTTGATAAAGGATTTTAAATATACTTACTTAAAATAAAAGAATATGCCAAGAGAAATCAGAAGTGATGCAATAGAAAGGCCGTGTCCGATGATGGCCAAGTAATACAAGTTCAGAGCAGTCTGCAACAGAAAAACAAAGCCAAGTGATTCAGACAGAGCTACTGCTGATAAAGCATGTATTTATCCAGCTCTTCTGCAGTTAAAGTGACTATAATACTATTAAGAAAAAAAACCCTCAAGGCATTTCAGGTAATGATGGAACAAGTCCAGAATCATGCCAAACAACATCCTACTAGAATCTCTCTCTATGGGGAACACAGCAGATTAACTGAAGTAATCACTAAAAATTACCTCTTACCAGTTAAAACACCAAGTTTCCAACATACACTGCTATGGTTTTTTTTCTGAGTATTTATATAAATCTGGCTATTTAAGTTCCTGTATGGGGTGCATTGCTGTCTCAGGCTTGATTCCTCTGTTAACACAACTCCTAAGTAAAACATTTGCTTCCTGTATGAATTTATGTATTTTTTTCCCCACAGAATGCTTTTTTCTCAGCATTTAAAGATACTTCCTTCAAAGTAAACTGTGATTATGGTACTGGAAATTCAGTTTTTGTTGAGCATTTAAGGAAGAGCATGAAAAAATTAACAATGACTCAAAAATAGTGAAGACTAAACATGTTAAGTAAGCCTATAGCCAATTAAGGAGTTACAAAAATCTGGGTAGATACAAAAGGTTAAAAAAAAGAAACTGATGATTTAATATTCAGAATATGTGCATGTTATGATTAATTCTTGTAGCTAATATATTACTGAAGTAATTAATTATATCAGAAAGTAACAAACCTTTGCTTTCAGTCATGAGATCTGTCTTGCAAAAAACTCTTGCTGTATTAAATGTAAGATTATCATTTGGCACATAAGGAAATGAAGATTTTCAGGTTGAACCTTAAACTCTCACTATAAAGCACAACTATTTGGGTTCCACAGGGAGAGTCAGAGCACACATTCAAATGCTCACATACTGCAATCTCTGTGCATCCCCTGAATTTATCTTTCCACATTAGGACAGAGTATTGCAGCTTGCTATACGTACGGACTTTTGAGATAATATAAAAAGATTGCAGGTAAAACTTTAAGTAGGTTGTAAGATGACACTAGGAGAACTCTTTATATGTGCTAGAAATTTTCAAATTGTAATTATTTTTAAAATTGAGATAATTTCCTTAAAAATCAACCAAAAAGCAATGCAACAGGTATAAGTCAAACTTCTTGTGACATTTGGAAAGTGAAAAATTTGGAAGTGAGAAAAATCATGTGTTACCCCAAAATGCTAAAATGTGAGATGTATAAATGACAACAGCCTTTTCATCATATCCTGTCTCGCCTCCTCAGGCAGTGACCAATCTAGGCAGAGGTGAATTTTAAGGATTTAGAGATCTCCCCACAATTTAGAGCAGGCAAAACAGCATGGTCCAGCAGGAACTACTGCTGAGGGCAGTAACAAGGAGAATTGAACAATGCACAACAGCCCCAGTTACTGTGCAGTGTCCAACACACCTCCCAGGGAAAGTGAAGAGAAAATGCTGCTGAGTGTAACACCACAGAACTGCAGCAGGCAGCAAGGCTGGCTTTGGAGCTGTTATTCCATACAATGGCTTCAGATCTGTGACAGAGTTGGAAGATGCTGGCAAAACAGCCTGAGGGAAACCACATCATTATTCATAAAGAAGGATCTTCGTAGATCTGCTGCTTTTCGAATAATATCCTCAGTTCCCAGCCAAATATTAGCAAGAATCAGTGAATGTGGCAATTCTGTTTTAATAGAATTAAACTGCCATTAGCAAAATCAAAGTCTCACGATTTGAGAAAAAGCAATAATAAAGTGCCTGATTATCATCTGTAACCATCTTTTGTCAATATGTTTTTTAGGTAAGTACCCCAAGGTATTCTACAGCAATGATGCAGGCAGTTAGAAACTCTATTACACATCAGATCTCTTGAAAAAGTCTGCATTACTGAGCCCTTTAACATGAGGTCAAAATGAATTTATAGCCTGTCCTGGTCTGTGGTTTATATTCCTGGTTCTTGGGAATTTACGGTTTCAATTTACTGCTTCTTCCCATGACTGAATGTTTCATAAACATAAGGAATATTAGTGGGCATAGAGTTGGGGAACAGGGCAAAATATGCAATTTTGCCCATTGTATCCTCACATATCACAAAGTATCTCAAAGAGGTCATTTAGAGATTTTTTTTCTTTTTCTAAATCTTTTCATGGATGGGCATATTTATGATAAACTGAAGTCTATAAAAATAGCATCTATACACAGACCCACATAGAGCCTACTTTTGATACGTAGAAAACCACTCTTAGCATTGTTGCATCGACTCTGCTGTCTTTTGAGTTTTGGAACTTGTGAAGATTTTCAGTTCAGTTTCTTGACACTGGTACCATGTACTCGTTCCTTTCCTACCTTCACTTTTTCATGTGTGTAGATGTTGCATTGTGTGTAGTTTGTCCACGTCCTGTTGCTTTCTGGGTGTCTAAACCAATTCCCATTTGGATCACAGATCTTTGTAACTTTTTCTGCAATCAAAGTTGATGGAATGAAAAACCAAAGAAGAAAAGTGAAAGAAAAATACAACAGTCAGCACTGAAGTTCTGTTTCCTATGCTAAGTATTTAATACAGATTGGCAAACAAATGACAGCTTTATTAATATGACTAGAGAGACTTTGCTTGTTACTATGAATTCTGAGAAACTTGAGGCCATTGCTTTTGTTTGGCAAGGGAAACTGATGATGTGATTTTCCTTAAGAAAACAAATAGATTTTCCTCCTCCAATCCATTAAGTATCAAAATATGTTGAACTAACTGTTAGAGAACTACCAGATGAAGTGACAAGAGTATTTAAATGGCTGGTTTAACATCCAAGATGGAAACTGAAGCGTAACATCCTACCACTATAAATTAGTATTGGACAGGCAGGAAAACGTAAATAGCAAAACTGCTCAAGAACTGAATGGAAAATTGCTGGAAACACAGTGACTTCTATTATCAAATGGAAAGAGGCATGAAAAGACCCTGGGAAATACAAAGTGTGCAGACAGAGACAAGACTAGAAATCCATGACATTTTCCACATGCTCACAAAGCTCAGCCCACAGAAACAGGAAATGATTCAAGGTGGGAGAAACTCTCTGTCAACTTCAACCGTTAAATTGAGGTAAAGGAGTAAGTCTCATATTTCTGCTTGTCTGTCAGAAAAGCTCATCTCGAAGAGCAAAAAAGTGTGATCAAACTTCAATTCCTACTCCCTAATCTACAGAATCCCTCAAGGACACAGTTCAGAAAAGAAAATAAGTAACTTGTCAGTTCTCTATGTGATGAAAGGAAAATGCAAATAATGGGTCTTGAGCTTCTGAAATCCTGGAACATTAATGACTTAAGTGAGGCAAACAAGAGACATGAAGCCCCCAGACCCTCATTGCAATGAGAAATGTAGAAGTCAGTGCACTCATACCTGACGGGTTGAAATCCTGAAAGTAGTCAGGACAGCGCTGCACTGACACGGTTCCGGCAGCAACATCACTCCAGCACAACCAGCCATCCCAGGTCCTGTTACAATAAGGACCTGCAAACAAATAGAGACCTGGGAATAAAATAACTCTTGTTTCAGAATAGTCTTTCAAAGGTGAGATGTAGGGCTGAGGAAGGCAGGTTTGCAGCAATGAGGAAAAAAAATAGAAAAATAAGATTTAGCAGTGGTTGATTAAAACTTCACTTAACAGAGATAGTTCCTTGCGCATACATTTCTTTGAACACTTTTTAAAACCTTTTCTCATTCACCTTGATATGGCCTACATCTACAATCTGCAAACCTCAGCTCTAGAATATGGTGAGCAAAAGCCACTAAATTGGTTCATACTCAGTAAAGTACCTTAACAAAGAACCTCACGCTTTCAAAGATGGTTTTACTGAATTTATCTGTATTTGGATATATAGCAAGCCTGTACATATTTGCTCGTTCACAGAAAACACAGTGGTACCCCAGAAGCCATGGGAAAGCCTGGCTGGGAGGGAGCCACAGCTGCTGCCTCAGGCTGAGCTGAGCCTGCAGCGGTCACTGCGGACAAACCCTTCCCTAAGTGCCCAAGAACAGGGAATGCAGTGTCCCTCATGAGCCTGTTCCAACGCTGTATTGCTCACACACATTTCAACATCTAAAATAAACCTCCCTTGAGAATGAGCTGGCACTTTACAAACAGCTTCTTTCCCAAAAGGCACACAGAAGGACTGACCATCTCTACAAATCTGAAGATGTTTTTATTATCTCGCTTCAATTTTCTTTTAAAGACTTAATAATGCGCCCCCATCGCAAAGGCTGCAGTTTTCAAATGCTGTGTAATTCCTCCTCATCTGAAGATTTTCCAATTTGTCAGATCCTTCTGAAGCTGTGAAGCCCCAAGCCAGGCATAAGTTTAGACTGCCAAACTTGTATCCATTTCTGGCCTTCAGGCACTCAGTGCCTCTAAAGAATCATTTCAGAAGAGAAGAATCTCTTTGTAAAAGAACACAATCACCTTTCCTTGCCTCAAAAGCCATCCAGTATTTCCAGAAGCTACCAAGTGAATACAGCAACAGGTGGAGTCGCTGAGGTCAGCTCTGAGTGACTTATCAGGAAAAACAGTAATGACACGATCGCAACCCTCAGAGTAGGGAAACTGTGTGGATTAAGATACTTGCAAGTTTCAAAGGCAGATGTGACCAAGCAGACAAAGGTATTATAAGGGCATGAAATGAAACAAGGCGGTAAGATTAAACAGTCATGATTTTTTTAATATAGATATCTATTTAATTAACATTTTCTTATTTCATCAGAAAGAAAAGCTTTGTGTTATATCAGAAGCGGTGCTACGAGCAGATTATATCACATATTACTTCATGCATCCCGAAGTGATGTTTATAAAAAATTGGGCAAGTATTGTTACAACCAGAAAAATAACTGCCAGCAAGACAAGAAATTAATATAACTAAAGGATCCTGAATTACTGTAGTTATATCTGTTGACCACTTGCTTTGGTAAAACCTCATGAGAAAACAATCTCTACCTTCCTTCTTGTGAATGGGGTCTTGCATAATCTTCTGGTAGCATTCATACTGTGCCGTCATGATTTTATTCCGTGTGACGCTCAGCTGGGCAAAGTCCACTGTCGCGTTCTGGTGCCCCTCAGAGGGCGTAGCAGTGGCAAAGAACTAAGAGCAAAAAGACTTCTTTCAGCAAACCACATACAAGCTCCAATAGAAACTCTTTCAACATCAATATTTTCAAACATTATACTTTAAATATTATTTTACTGAAAGAGAGTGATCTTCAAATCTTATTGCTGACAATATGATTTTGTGTTTTTCTGGTTTATTTAGCAATTCTTACTACTGAATCTTGATAAATGTCTCCTGAATAAGCATGGGGGAGGAACAACTGGCAAGATTTGTAAATAATAATGGCAACAGGCATAGAAAGCACTGAGACAGTCAGAAGCGTATGAACAGCTTTTGTAAAACCCAGTGAAATATATTTAAGTTTAGGCTAAAAGATATTTCAGTCAGGCCCAAAATGACCCTTTATGAAAAAAGACCTTCCAAATATTTTATGCACTGAAGCATTTGGCTTGTCCAGAGCTATTTGGTTTCTCTGTAGTCTGCTGAACCATAAAGTCAACCCTCAGAACAGAGAATGGTATTCAAAAGACAAGACATGCACTTTGACAGTTATTACAATTAAAAATTAAAAAAATCTTAGGAAAGTTGATCTTGACCAAAACCTGTACCGTTAAAGTGCATTTTTAATAGTAATTAAATATTTTATGGGAAGCTACTTATCTTCACAGAAAAACAAAGCTGCAGCATGAAATACTGTACTACTGTTGTACAAGGGATGAAATTAAAATTTCTGAGGATGTCCTCTGAATCTCAGTTAGTCGTCTCCTCCTCTTCCCGGGGTCTGCCTCTAGGTCACCTGTCCACTGCTACTGCTCTGAGCCAGCAGAGGATATGCTGGATGCAGCAGAGGTAAATACTATTTCTGATCCTTTGCCAAAGGAATTTAAAGGACAACAGAAAGTAGATAAAGATCCTGTTGTGCAGAAGCTACATTTGAATACAAGATCAGTTCTTTCTGTGTTTCCATATTAATAATTCCTATGGTACTCTGTACAGGGTCGTTAAAATTGGAAGTGATTTTAAAAATTCATAAGACTCACCACAGTAACCAGTAAGAAGAGCAGCAAAAATGTGATCCAGATTTTTGTCATTTTTATATCTGGTGCACTGAATTTTATGTTGTAGCTGAATGAACTCAAACTGCAATAGAAAAAAAAAATAGAAAGACATTTAGCAATTAAAATGAAAGCCAAAACTGATGAAAGACTTTCATATTTTCTTTCTGACCTAAAATTGATGGAAGTCCACCCCACTTTTACTCTTGCACAGGGATGCCATGTGAGATACACAGGGATCAGTCACAGTGTGGTGTCAAAACCAGGCACTGAGCTCCTCAGCACAGAACTCCAGCAGCAGGTTCTTCCTGCACTGAGCACAGAACTCCAGCAGCAGGTTCTTCCTGCACTGAGCACGGAGCTCCAGCAGCAGGTTCTTCCTGCACTGAGCACAGAACTCCAGCAGCAGGTTCTTCCTGCACTGAGCACGGAGCTCCAGCAGCAGGTTCTTCCTGCGCTGAGCACGGAGCTCCAGCAGCAGGTTCTTCCTGCGCTGAGCACGGAGCTCCAGCAGCAGGTTCTTCCTGCGCTGAGCACGGAGCTCCAGCAGCAGGTTCTTCCTGCGCTGAGCACGGAGCTCCAGCAGCAGGTTCTTCCTGCGCTGAGCACGGAGCTCCAGCAGCAGGTTCTTCCTGCGCTGAGCACGGAGCTCCAGCAGCAGGTTCTTCCTGCGCTGAGCACGGAGCTCCAGCAGCAGGTTCTTCCTGCGCTGAGCACGGAGCTCCAGCAGCAGGTTCTTCCTGCGCTGAGCACGGAGCTCCAGCAGCAGGTTCTTCCTGCGCTGAGCACGGAGCTCCAGCAGCAGGTTCTTCCTGCGCTGAGCACGGAGCTCCAGCAGCAGGTTCTTCCTGCGCTGAGCACGGAGCTCCAGCAGCAGGTTCTTCCTGCGCTGAGCACGGAGCTCCAGCAGCAGGTTCTTCCTGCGCTGAGCACGGAGCTCCAGCAGCAGGTTCTTCCTGCGCTGAGCACGGAGCTCCAGCAGCAGGTTCTTCCTGCGCTGAGCACAGAGCTCCAGCAGCAGGTTCTTCCTGCGCTGAGCACAGAGCTCCAGCAGCAGGTTCTTCCTGCGCTGAGCACGGCGCTCCAGCAGCAGGTTCTTCCTGCACTGAGCACGGAGCTCCAGCAGCAGGTTCTTCCTGCACTGCTGCACCACCAACACCTGAGTGATTGCCCCAGGCAGGTGCCGGGTGCCGACCCCACAGCCCTGAGACACAAACTGGACTCTCTGAACCATCTCTGAACCACAGCTAGCTGCAGGCCCCTCTCCTTAAAGCACATTCAGCCTTTCAAACACACACAATCGTTTCCCATTTCCTTCACACCTCCTGATATTTCATTTTGCCATTTCTAGAGTAACTGATCCGGTAAGAAGCCACTTTGTCCTGACCTTACAGCTCTGCAAGGATGACAGTAGCAATGCAAGAATTAACTGTGAGCTGTAAAGTAGTTTCTCCACCTGCAGTAGCTGTAGTTTCTTTATCTGTCATTGGAAGAAAACAGAAATACCCAAGCCAGCTAGGACCACCTTACAGTACAGACTCTTCTTGGAATTGATTCTTGAAGTGAAAAATGCTCCTAAAGCATAAAATATACACAATTATTTATGAAGTACGTAGACCATCTATCTAGTGTAACCCTACTGTGACAACTGCCTCAAAAGGAAGGGAAATGTCAAAAAGATTTGTCTTTTAGTATTTCACTGTGCCCTGAAGTATCCTGAGAAGATCACAAAGCTGAGCCTGGAACTGAGAGAAGAGCTTTTCTTCTGATTGCATTGTGGAAAAAGACCTCTGCATACCCAGTTTAGTTACTACAACTAAACCATGTTTCAAAACTCCAAATATCTCCCTGCAGTAGCATTAATGAAGCTATTCTCAGCTAAAATAAAAGCCATAACATGTGTGAGTTTAGCTCACCGGTACAGATGAATTTACTGCACCTCTCAGGCTGTGATTTAAGACACAAACCTCCCCTATCCCCCAAGTCCCTCACACAGCTCCCCCAGCTCAGAGACTCCACTGCCAGTGATCCCAGAGGACTGCGGGTGCTCAGTCCCTACACACAAACCTGTGTCCTGACCCAAGCCACGTTCCCCCTGGATCACGCTTGTCTTCATCTGTGCGAGCTTTTCTTACCCAGTGGAGATGTGCTATGAGAGACTGGGAGATGACAAACAACTGGCAGCACATTGGCCAGCAGAGGTAATTGTACAAAAAGCACATTTTTTAAAAGACCACCCCTGTCTTAGTCACAAAAAGCAAGCATTTGACTTTGCTTCTTTTCTGCTTTCATGCTGGGACTGGGTCCTCCTAATACAACTATAACACAATAAACAGCATCTTGTAGGACACATTAACTACTAAACATGAAATCACTGCTCTTTATTGTACAACCTGATGCAAATACAAGAAATGTGTTGCAAAATCAGTTACTGTTGTGCCTGTTTAACCCAGACTAAAATTGTATCCATAATCTTCCATCTATTTTTACCAGTGGCATGCAATCCTGGAACACTGATTGCTGCAAATTGCACAGGTGAGGCTCTGAAATTCAAATCTGAAGGCTCTTAGAACACTTAGGGGAAGACCAATTAGCATGCATAAAACATATCCTCAATTTGAGCTACTAATTCCCTGGAAAATCCACATGATAAGAACTAAAGTAAATAGATAACTGCAAAGAATCTGATCTGTTAAATAAGAAGAATCTAAATATCTTTGTGCAGTGGCTAAAGCTTGACTAAAAGCAGATACCTAAATGTATCTAAATTAACAGAAGGGCAATATGAGTTCAATTCTGCATAACAACTGGGGCAAAGGTGATTAATTCAAACCTATCACAAGTTTCATTCATTTACAGCTGTGTCTGCTTTCCCAGGGGAAAAAAAAAAAACCCTGACCTTCTAAGGAAATTGGAATTAGTAACTTACTGTAAAGTAAGTCAATAATCTTTTCTCTCCCAAGTATGACAAAACACATCTGTGCAGGGTTAAAATCTACAAATGATGTGCACAGGACAAGCCAAGAGATGAACCAAGTAGAAAATAGCAACCATAATTTAGTGTATGTTTTTCTATACATGCATACAAGAGTTCAAAATAATTTTCTCTACAACAGTTCCAAAAATCCTTATGCTAAAACAAATGTTGGATGGAAAATTAAAAATGCATGTTTTTATGTTGCTCTCACTTAGCCTTGCTTGTTTTAATTCATCTAAAAGATACAACATCATATAAACAAAGGCAGAAATTATCTGCTTTGATTCAGAGTCCAAGTTTATTTCTGTTTCACAATGTGAAAAGTCATCCCTTAGCTCAGTTCCTTTAATGGTCCAAGACTTTGCAGACCTAGTGGGTTTGTAGACATTTCCTATCAACTGCTCCAGTATCCGCTGTTAAATTATTAAGTCTTCCCAGGAGATAAAATGTCAAGTCAAGCCTATAATGCATTCTATGCTTTCCACTCATTTCTCTCAGTTGCTACCATATAGAGAGAAAAACCCCAACCACCGCCTCTCTCTGAACATCACTGCTTATGGCCTTCATTACAAAACACAGGGTGAAGGTCATTCAGACGCCTGTTTGGACTGCAGGAAAGCATTTCTTGCATCACTACATGAATTCATTCACTCAACATTTATTCCAGTTAGCCTGGACAGGACCTTTCCAAGGAAAATTAAGAACTTTCTTCGGGATGGACAGCAATATATTCCACTGACTCAGGCGGCAAGCCAGTACTGCTGAGTAAGTCAGGCTGCTTTTATTAATCATCAGCTCTGATGAGATACAAACCAAACCTACTTCTCAGAAAGTTCTTTCCCTCTCAAAGCTGGGAGGTATTAGGCACAAAAGAAATTAAGAGATGCATTATTAGGTTTCCTTAAATAATAATGCTTCCCAAGTTGTTCTGCTATTATAAGTCTGACAAGTCCACCGTGGGGCAGAGAAAAGAATGGTATTGGATTGAGATTAATCTGAGTGTCTTGAATGAATCCCTTGTCTCCCCTCTGTGACTGGGAATCTGCACAACAGCCAGTAGGACTGGGATTTACATGGCAGGTATTGACTGAAACTGAGGCGGTGCAGACACAACACTAGAGCTACTGGCAGTCCTCTGGCTGAAGGATTTCCCCAGTAAAAGGGAACATCAGTGGGAAAAGAATGGGGAATTGTAACAGAAAATCAGATCTTCCAGATCTTTGAAATATCATTTTTATTTCTAGTGCATATTTGTGTATTTAGTGAAGACTGGGACAACTTAAACAAAACAATAACAACAACAACAACAAAAAAGGAGCTGCCTTTTTAACGATTAACGATACTCCCAAGGCCTCTGCTGTGTTTGTCACTGATAGCAGTGACACCTACTCAAGAAGGAGGAATTAAAAAGGAACTGCAAGCTGGACTTAGCTAAAATAGTCACTGGCATGGCTTTAACAGATGTTCACATTTCTCTTCCTCACACTTTCTCTAGAGCCATCCTGCCTCATCAGCTGTTTCTACTTTTAACTTTTCCCTGAATTTTAAATTTTCCAAGAATAAGTGGCACCCTTGCTGGGCTCCAGACACTTCCCATTTCAACTATACAGTAAAAGGGTTTAAAAAAGCAGTCATTAAAAAGATAAAAAGCATTTTTTTGAACTTGAAAGCCACATTTAGTACAAAACAAAAAACACAGGTAGCTTCCACCTCAAGTAGTTCTCAAATCTGACTTCAAGTGAGAATGCAGCTCTGTGGGAGTGGCACAGGAGGGTGAGCCTACTTATGTCCCTGCAGGTCTGTCCATAAATGCCCAAATATTTTTCACTGATAGGTAATCTTTGATTTGCCTGGAAGCCAACAAAACAACCACTCCCAATGACAACAAAGCCAAAGCCACAAAACTTGTGCAGTGTAAAGGATATACCTTGCAGTGTGCTATAACCCTGTAACACTGCAGTTAAACGTTTGCATACAGAGGTATAACCTTCATCTCCAACTGAAAATGGGGTCAAAATGGGTGTTTTCTTGATGCTTTGTTACTTCTGGTTCTTTTTGGAGGGAGGTATGCAACTTGAAGTATTTAAAACCCCAGGAAATGTTTGGTTGTTTCAGCCCAAGATAAGGGCAAACCCAACAAGCTGGAAAATGCCCAATAGTTTTCAAAGTGTCCCTATTTTGAGTTGCTGTTCAAATTGCACTATGAATAAAAAACTCCCCCAAACCAACAAAACTAGTAGCCTCAAATGGAATTGCAGATAGAGCCTCCACTTGCATCTTCACTCACATAAAATTTCTGGGAAGTCATTCTCTGACTAAAAGGGCTTTGCAAATGGGCAGCACCAGCCAAACAATAATACACGCCAGATCCACTGAGTCCTGGAAATGGACTGCAAAATCTCCACACTTCTATTAGAGAACATTGCAAGGCAGTCTGGAAATCTTCCCTTTTGGGTAATATGCCTTTATTTCTGAGGGGACCACTCCTGCCAGGATTTGACCAAACCTCTCAGTGGTATCCCGTAACAGCTCACAGCTGTATGTGTGGGAATTACTCCCTCCTAATAATAATTGTGGAGCTTAAAAGTGTGAAGTTAAATAAAATAATGCCACACAAACATTCTCTCTCTACCTTTCTTTCCACGGGTTTCTCCTAGGAAGCAGATGTGGCACAATGGCATTTACTGTTTTGAGGATTAACAGAAATAAAGAAACACAGTGGCATATCTCAATTTAACCCCTGAGTTATTCTACAGCAACTTCCTTGCGCAGGTGGCAGCTCAGCCCAGAAAGTCCTTGCTGTTTAGTTCCTGGGTCCCCTGGCACAGGGCTGTGCAAGTAGGAAATCAGGACTGGCTCACTAAGGCGTTTCACATCTTGTATTCTCTTTCTTAGCACGCTTTTTGCTTTTGTTTTTGCATCACTCTGGTTGCATGCCAGAGGCCCTGCAGAGATTGCAGAACCATCTGCGTATAAGATTACACAGATTGAATTACTCCTGGGTGCTTCTTCCCATGAATAGTTTTTGGCAACTATTCAGATAAGTTTTATCACCTGCACCCAAGAGAAATTACTAGCAGTAATTGGCAACACTTGTGGCCAGTGACAGTAACACCTAAAGTTATAAGAACCCACCACAGAATGATAGTGGTGCTGGTTTCCCTCTATTTTCTAAAACTTTTTTTGTTCGGTTCACAGGTGTGGATATTATTGTAAATTATTCTGAGGAGAAACAAGGGCTATGGAGGTCCAGTTAAAATTCAAATCAACCAAAGAAACTCAGCAATAAATGCCACCACAACAAAGCTTTCAAAATAAGATTTTGGAGGAGGGAATGTCTGCAAGGTTCTTCCCCTGGAATATTCTGCAATCTCTGCCCTTGATCAACATTACTCCTCTTCACACCGCAGACTGCAGAGTACAGTTTCTGTGCTTTTGTCCATCACACCAACTTTGGCTCTTTAAAACAGGATTTCCACTGATATAAAAGGTGAGAGTATTTCTTCTTTGCTTTTGCACTGAAAAGTCTTCTCTTGGCCCTCGTGCTTTCCATGCTTTCCCTATAAACTACGAAGGCTCTACCCCTCCTTCTCCAATATGAAGAACTTCCTACTGACTTGAGGACACATGCAGCTAGCAGCACAAAACGTGCAGTGCCATGTGGAGAATGGCAAGGACTCAGTGAGGGTTTCAGTTACGAGTCAGCAGGATATCAAACCGTGCCAAAGAAATGCAGCATATGAACTTTAAAAATATCGAAGCAAAGTAAAATTACTTATCTCTCCTGAGATAATTGTTACATGAAGGCAACAGAGATTCTGGCGAAGTAAAACCTTTACCAAGAGACTGCTGGGGCTTAACTCTAAAGAGATGCAACCCTGATTTCCAACAGTTTATAGTTCTTAATGCCCCCAGAGATTCCAGTGAGTGCTATTTGACTACTATTGTGTAAGCACATTGTTATGCTTATTTTCCAAGTTTAACCCTTCTCACCCCATAGCCCTCACCCAAGTGTATCTTGATGCCTAAAATCCATCAGCACAGCTACATATGCTACCAGGCATAACTCACCAAAGTCAGCTCAAAGTTCTGTGAGCCATGGCATGGAAATTCCACAGCAATCACTCAGGCACAAAGCAGCTTTGAAGGGAGGCTGCTCTGCTGAACAAAGTTATCTGCAAAAATCCACCACCAAACCTTCTAGAAACGACTGTCAACAGAAATGAAGATGATGGCAGATTAATGAATGATTAAATTCCAGCAGCTGATGGATCAAGATGATTTAGTTCTGGTACTTCATAGAATTTTATAAACTGTATTGTATTCCTGTTACAGTAATTTAAAAAAATGAGCTAAAATATATCCAGTAAACTTTCCTGAAATTTTAGTTCTTCCAATGCTGTGACATGGCAAGGATGTTCCAATTAACACACTGATTTAAATAAAAGGGCATAGCTCATGACATTCATTCTTTTCCATGGATTTCATGCCATTAGCAAGTTGGAGAGCTCCCACATTGTTACTAGGTATGTAAGTATAGTCACCTAGATACATTTATATATGGATGATACTCTTAGCCCTAGGATTTAATTTTAGGTGATCCTGCCAGGAGCAGAGATGCACTCAGTGAGCCTCATGGTCCCCTTCAACTTCAGAAATCCTATCATGTGTGTGAAAAATATGGTATAGTCCTCCAAAGAAAATTTCCCCACCTTCAAGCACAATTATTTCTGTTCTGAATTAAAGCAAAGACAGTATGAATTTATGAATTCATCAAACGGACCTTAAGGCTTGTGTAGCACCCCTTGTTCAGATGCTGGAGTGGGATTTTTTCCCAGGCCCTGCTGGTTAAAGGTTGCAGAGTGTACTGCTGCTCTGTCTGCCCCTTTCAGGCAGCGTTTTTTTATTTGAATGACTCCATTTGATGCTGTTTACCAAGTAATGACCCAAAAGAGATCCAAAGGTTTCTTTGTGAAAATGTTTACGGCATGAAGTAATTTTCTCAACTGGCTGAGTTTTAAAAGTTTTTTGTTATTTCTTCATTGACACATGCTAATTTTACAAGAACAGCATTTCCACAGTTCAAAGACTTTTTCTCAAGGTCAAAAACAAGGCAATGGGAATGGGAAAACTGGTTAAGCAAAATGTACCAAGACTTTTGTTTTTTTCAGTTTGCCACTCAGGCTTTTTCTCATTGGCCCCAGCCCAGTTTGGCAGATGAGCATATCCCATGAAACTTAAAAGCTTTACACCAGTTTCCTTTAGATTCAGATTTAGAAGTGTAAATACTTATATACAAATATATTCTCATTCAGTTACAAATAAAGTGATACAGTTTCAATTTTTTTTTTTAAATGAAATTGCTAATTTTCAGGGGGACCCTGCCACAGCAGCAGGTCAGAGCAGGATGGGGAGGGAGCAGGTGGCCAGGAAACGGAACTGCTTTTGCCAGAATAAACAAAGTGCTGGTGCAGCCACTGCATCAGAACCGGTGTCCCAGCTTTGGGTTCACCTTTGGTCAATGACTTGAACAGAACTGATGAACAAAGTGTAGAGAGAAACTCGTCATGGAAATGTCAGAAACACTGTAGTTTTTCTGATTTTGTCTTGTATTTCTTTTACTTAAAAAGCACCCCAAGCAACCACAACCAAACAAAACCTCAAAACACAGTGCAGAGAACTAACATATCCCTAAGGCAGCTTTCACTGGCAATAATTTTAGTCTAGCTAAGGATGAAATTTCAGATGAAAAGTTCATGCCAAATATTAACATTTTCTCTCATGAGATACTTCTAATGCATTTGCTAGTCCAAAAAACTTCAGGTAAATTTAAGGCAGCTTTAGAAAAATTCAGCTTGGTATAGTTATTTAAAACAAAATAAACCACCAGCTACTTCAAAACCTTTACCAGGTCAACCTAAGTCACCACAGTTCAGATAATTTCCTCTTAAATTTAAAATTTCACATGCCAGAAGTCAAAAGTGCAAACTCTGGAATATTTCACCCTTTGAATATTAGACAAAACATGTTATACTGTGCTAAATTATCAAAACTACTAATCCATCCTGTAGAGAAGCCAGGAAAAAGGAGCAGCCAAAACCAACCTCTTGAATTCTAGTGGTCTCCTTTGCTTTAATTAGCTACAGATATTCCCCATCTTTCCCAAGTTTTTCCATCTGTTGCATTACTAAAATGGCACTTTAACAGCAATGGTTTAACCTGGGCTCACACAGGATGTGCTGGCTGTAAAGGAGTCTGTGACATTCAAGAAAGTTAAACCAGAGGGAGTTAATTTCAACAGAATGGAAGGAAATGACCTTCTATATATTTTTCAATTCATACTTGCATATCGGTATATGCACCTGTCGAGACCCACACAGACATGCGGGCTGTGCTCAGAACAAGGAGAAGGGCAAAGGCTTGTGAATTACTTCTAATGGAAGCAAATAATGGATGCACATGCTCAAAGGACTAAGAACACAACATCAAAGTTTTTCTCTTGACATTTATAACCAGAGCTTTCCTTTTTATCCTATATACAGGGAGCCATCTCTCTCTCTCCTCCCAGACTAGCTGCAGAAACCATCTTAAGTAGCCATAAAGTAGGCAGAGCGATAGAAGGTTTTCCTATCCTGTGCCCACATTTCCTTCAGATGATATGTACCAAGATATTGCTAAAGCCAATGATATTCTGCATTATTTTCTGTCACTCTGAGTTAACATTAGTTTTGACAAACCGAGGAAAGCATTACCCATCATTGTTTCTAAGTCTTCTAAATGGGAATTACCTTCAGCTTCACCCACACCCTGCCACACCCACAGGAATATTGACATAAACAGAACTCTGACACAGGCTGGAACACCCAGGAGAAAGAAATGCTTTGCTGGAGATGTTGTCAGCTTAGAAACCAATTACAGGATCAAAGCAATTAACCAACCAGCTTAACGAAATGAGATCCTTGGAACAGGGGCAAGCTGCTACCCAGTGGCTGCAGTAACCCCTCTCAGGATCTGCCTCATGCACTCCTCATGCTGAGCTGGACACAGAGGGCACAAAGCAACTGGCATCAGTGTAAACATGAGAGTCTCCACTTGCTTTGGTACATACAATCCCCCAAAGGGCACTTAGGACTGTTTGGACAGGCAATGCCATTTTCAACTACCTAGAATACATTTGAGAGTTGATCTTTACGAATTATCATTGTCAATGTGCACTTATTTTTAAAAGAGTGATTTCTTTTTTACATGAGCTCAGTCTTTTAGTCTGAATAAGAGTATCTTAGTAGAAATCTTATCACTAACTGAAATAATATATTTCTGTATCTTTTCTGCAATACCACTTAGGTAAAATTTTTTCCACTTGAGATGGTATATAATCCTTACCTGAAAGTAAGAAGCTAAGCCTTTTCTAATTTTCAAAGTTGTCCACCAATTGCCTCTTGAAGACTTAAATCACAGTTTGAAATGCTAGAGAGCAACAACTGCTGCAAACTGGACAGGCACAAGTCTAGCTGGCCTTATACTTCAGTTGACACTCTATTATATTTTCATGTTGTTAAGAGAAAAGTGACTCTGTGCCACTGAAAAAAAATTCTACTTGCAGAGCTTCTGCTGCTGGGAAAGACGTGAAAAGTTTGAAATAGCAGGAGCAGTTGGTGGGGGAGCTGACAATGTGGCTGGCATGCAGTCTGACAGCCACACATATGTCCGAGGGTCAGCATGGCTCTCGCTCCCGTCTCGGAGAGGGGCACAGGGAGGGCACAGCCACACCAGCAGTGCCACATCCCAGCATTCCTGCACACTGACATCGTGTATCCTGGTCTTCTCACAGCACATTCCCTCTGCTCCATGCAGCTGTGGAGTAACACTGAGCAGAATGAAAGCTGGCACTGCACACGGCCACAGAACCCCTCTGCTCTTTCGGAGGCAGAGTTTTACAGACAGTGCCAGCTGCAATCTGTAGGAAGCAGTGTGAATGTTTCCATGAATTCAGTTGAAGATCATATGCTCAGGGTGTGGCCGTGGGAAAGACCAGTGTATCTTACACACTGTCCCTAAAGTCCAATTAGTGTTCCTTTAATTACAAACAGACTTTTCCATATCCTCTCGCAGTATTCCGCCCTCCCTTACCTGAATGAAAACCAAAATAAAATACTATGAACATTAAAAATATTACATAAATTGGACTCAAAAATCTCTGCCTTGAAAAACTGGAGTCTCACTTGGGCAAGCAGTTCATGAAGATGAAATATTACATATCAAATGTAATAAAACATTACAGGCACTATAGCCACAGCAGAGGAATGTGTATCAAGCACACTATTCTGGTCATGAATTGCATATAAACTTTA
Source organism: Pomatostomus ruficeps (assembly GCA_013400735.1). Lineage (NCBI taxonomy): Eukaryota > Metazoa > Chordata > Aves > Passeriformes > Timaliidae > Pomatostomus > Pomatostomus ruficeps. The sequence goes on along the minus strand of VYZT01028762.1, from coordinate 35,742 downwards.
TTTGCACATCATTTATACATTTAAGCACATTATCTCCCCTCCAGATGCAATATTAACAATAATATAAAGGCAGGAAATGTAATGGAAAATCTCAGTTTAAAGCCTGTCAAAATTGCAAGCAAATGAGTATTTCCACTGCAAGCATGGAAAATATTATATGGCTTTAATGTAGGTGCCCATATTTTCTGCATACTCACATCCTGCATTTATTTTCCCTGAGAAAAATAAACCTTGCAGAAGTCTCAGACTGATTTCACACTCCAGAAAAAAGCCCTCGGCAGAAATAAAATGCATGGAATTTGATGGGAAGCTTTTATAAGGATGTCTAGCCAAAGTAAGTTAAAAAATAATCATTTGAGTTTTGCATTTCTACAGAGCAGATCCTGCCATTGCTCGGTCAGTGTCTCAGATACAAGTGCAGAACTCACAGGCTTTAGCTTGGCTTTGATACACAGGCTGGACATCAAACCTGCATGCATGACTTCCCTCAGACTGAGGTACCAAAACTCACTAAGAAATGCACTTTGCATGCATTTTTAGGTTTTTTTTCCCTGTACTCTTTAACTTAATAAGACACCTTAAAAGGCTCATCCATTTAATGCACCTGCAGAGTCTGGACTTGCACCCCTGAACTGTTACCCTCTGAAAGCTGTATTTGTGTCTCCTGTTCCACAGAGCATGTGAAAATTCAAATTCATCTTGCTGAGAAATTTTGTTCACAGCTGCTTGCTTGGCAGAGATTTGGTTGAGGGGGGGAGAGAGGAGGGAGAGACAATTTTCCAAGCAATGAGGAAAAACAGTGCAGAACTTTCATCATCAATGGCCTTGACATTGCTGGAGCCAAGGGAAACATCACCCAAGTGACTCCATGCAAGGGAACCATTCACACACAAATAAAAAAGCTCCTGCATTTACTTCTATCGTGGTAGCTTATGCCAAGCTTCCTTTGGTGAAACCCAGATTTCTCCTGTGTTGGCTTCCTCCTGCTGTTGATAGAGGAGGATATTTGCTGAAACTAGCAGGTAATGAATGAGATATTCTGAATTAATCAGCATATATGCTGGAGGGAGAATTGTGTTCTCTTCTGGAGCCGCAAGAACAACCATCTGTGCTTTTTCAAAGGAGATGTTAAGGTAACAGAGACAGGATTCCTGTACAAATCTTAACTGGATGCAGGTCTTGCTGGCAGGTGAATTCCACAACAGGTATGTGTCCTATTGACCCTGTCAGTGATTCTACAGAAACAAAAATGCCTGGCAGTTGACACAGGCCTACACCACACAAAGAACATTTCATGAGGTAACTTCTCATTGCCACAACTCCTCCAGGATTCCAAAGGAAATAAAAATTTGCAGGAATAAAGCCTGGTTGGTTTGTTCCCCAACCAGCAAATATATTTCCCTTTCTCAAGAGAGTACTAGAAAACAAATACTGCACAGGTCTATTTTAGTACTGCTCAATGATGAGTATAGTGTACAGAAATCACAAAATCATTTTTATTCTTGTTGTTCTCCCGTGATATCCCAAGCCTTTACTGACTGCAGTGCTAAACACTTTCTGTACATCATTCAAAACTCATGGCATTTTACTGACGGCATTAGTTATTCTAGATATCATATAAATATTTTATAGACTAGGAAGCAAAGCCAAGCGTAGAACAGATTAGATACAGACCCAGATCAAGAGGGGCACTGACAACTTTAAGTATATTTGGGTTTTCTATTCTAAAAGACAGAATTTCCCAAACATTAATTCAGTAAGATGTTCAGGTATCAGAAAGCCTCATTTGCAAACACCAGAATAAGCAAATCCACTCTCATGTCATGGCCACCAGAGAACTTCTATCTTTGAACTCATTATTAATCCTCTGGCTGCTTCATTACACCACTTTACAAAGCTCTGGAGAAAAAAAAAAAACTTCTGATGAGGGCTTTTAAGGAACAGAAAAGTTTAAATCTGAAGTGGCTATCACCCAGAGATCTGAACTCTGAACCCCACTTGGCTGGTGATCTCTCAGGATCAGACATTACAAGGAATATGACCCTAAAGCATCTGTTGAAAATCAGCCTACAAACTTATGGGAAATTCATTCTAATCCAAACATGGGAGCCAAGTCAGCTACTGAAAATATATAATGCTACCAAATGTAGAATCATTACCCTGTGAAGAAAATGGCTTCAGTTCTAGCAACAAAATCATAAAAAATAGCCCTTTGATGTAGTTCTTCCTTTAAGGTCACAGAGAAGCAACAAAAATGAATATAAAGGGAAGACAAGAGCAAAAGAATTAAAAAAACCTGATCCTGAATCAGAGATGAGTGTCAGTTGATATATTCAGTAAGAGCTTTGTGAAAGAATTCTTAACCCATGTGTGGCTCTTGCAGACATATCTATTGTGGGAGGCATTTTAACCAGCTTCATGTCTGACAGTCTGGGGAATATAAATATATTTCAGCTTCTAATACAGATATAATTTTCCTTCTCTGTAGGAGTGAAAGTGCAGTGTTTAGGATCGGTCCACTTGGATTTACAGTTTTTGAGAAGCCTACAAAAACTAACAGACAATTTTTGAAGGCCATAAGTAATAAAACCCTTAATGTGCCAGAGGAGAAAAAAAAAAGGAATTTAAGCGATTTGCCCACCACCACTTTGCTCATTGTGTCACAACTGAGGTTTAAATATCCATCCAGCAATTAGCAATGGATTTATCATTCATTTCTGCTGGGATTGTCATCAGAAGGACTGCAAATAGAGAGTAAAATTCCTTGGGCTAAGTAAGAGAAAACACAGAGAAATGAAAAGTCAGGAAAATATAAACCAGTATTTCTGCTAATAAATGATCAGTCATTTATCATCTACATCAGTCTTTCACCTGGAATTGCACTTACCTGGCTCAGAGATGGTATCAGGACAAAAATCCCTTCTCAGGCTGTGGTTTGGATATTAATGTCTTTCACTAGGGACACCTGAGTTTAAAGGAACATCTCCCACAAGGAATTCCCAGTGTTAACAGTTCCTCGAGTGAGACAATCTTCCTGAATATTGTCTTTGCTCCCAAGAGGCATGAAGGAGACTCTTCCCGTGCGGAGAAGGAACCATTACCTACAGAGACCTCCTGCCTCCAGCTCCATCCCCTTCCAGTCTCTTGCTGCCCATTTCAAGCCCTCACCCCACAGAGTGGATTGCATTGTGCAGCATTGTGGCTGTCAGTTTTTTCAGCTGCCTCAGTAACGACTCACATGCTCTGCCCCAATACCCAAACTCAGACAGCTTCACATCACATTCTACCTGCAATTCAGAGCTGGGAACTGGAGATTCCCTGCCTGATGCAATGAAACTCGAGTGCTACATCCCACTAACAGTCACCTGCAACAGACAGGCACTGATGCAGGTGACTGAAATGTCTGATTCTAGTAATCTGCTGTCCAGTCACATTGGATTTTTCTGATTCCTTCATTACTCCCATAAATACCTAACAGGAATTAGGAATCTCTTTTACACATAACCACAAAGGAATCACAGCTCTTAAGCAAGCCATCCTGACAGGACAAGAATTTTAAGAAAGGACAGGAACCATGAGAAAATTAGTTGTCAGAGAATGTATTCCTAGACAAAAATGTGGAAAATACCACAACGTAAAATAGAATACAACACACATTAAAATAGTGTGCATAATATGTTAGCACTAGATATCCATTTAACACCACAGCACATTCAAAATCCAGTAGCTGGTAATTCTCATTATGGAGGATCAATTTAAAACCCCGCAGACATAAGAGTCAAGCCTTCATTTAGATTTTGAAGCACTCAAACTAAACGTGATTTTGAACAACTCTACAGTCCTTTTAGTTGGCGAAATTTAGTCATAGTGGTCGAAGTACACCAAGGAATTCTCAAATCTCTGCACTCCAAACAAATGAAAGAAACTGAATGGGTGTTAACTTCAGGAGCTAACTCGAGCTTTTTAAGTACCAGCACCATCAACTATTTTGGTCTCAAAAAAATACCCCAGGGACACTCACAGCACGTGCTGGTGCAGTGGAAACAAATAGACCTGCCTAGCTAATCAGGATCATCCTTTTTTGTTTTAATTGATCTTGTACAATGGCAAAAGGCAAACAACACATATGGATATTGCAGAAAGCACAAAACCATTAGAAACAGTCCTCTGTATCTCATTGTGCTACTTCTCCAAACTGCTAGGGGGGTAAGCAATCCCTAGAACTGCTTCCATTTACACCATGCCTGCACTCAGCTGTAGCTGTGCACATCTTGCCAATGCTGCCCCTCACCTGTGTGGGTCAGGAGTTCCATCAAGACCAAAAGCTAAATTCCCTGGCTCTCATAGAGCTTCCAGTGCCCTCTGAGATGCCCTGAGGTTACTAAAGCTGGCCCTGATGGATCTGCTGCATCCTCAATGGACTGAGCCAGGCCTAGTGGGCTTCCCAGTAGGCAGGCAGGTGCCTGAGAGCTGGGTCATTCCACATTCCATCGCACCCCAAACATGGAACACTATAAACTCTTCCCCTGTTAGTGGCTTCCCCATTAACAGCTGAGCTGAAGGAACAGGAATAATAATAATAAAAAACCATAAATAGCCCCTCCAAACCAAATCCACACCAAAAAAAATCAAAGTTAAAATTTGAAGAATAAAAACCACATAGCATGTTTGTGTTCTGTTCAGTTTCACTGAAGTCACTGAGTCATACCATGCTCAGAGCAGAATCAAAGAACTCAGAAAAGAAGGTCCTGTGGAAAGGGGGTCACACAGACTGGGTCACCTCCAAAGACTGTAAATAAAGGGCACTTTGCTAAGGACAGCTTTTAGAGAAAGCCCAACAACAGCCAGGAGAACACTGTGGATATTTTGGGTGAGATCCCAGCACAGAGCTGCAACCTCACCTCAGCAGGGCTGTCAGCATCTGGGATGTGGCAAAGCCACTCGAGCAGTTTTCCAGGGCCTGCAGTGTCCCAGTCCCCAGGACAGATGAGCACTGTGGGCTGCCTTTGCCCCGTCCTGTTTACACAGCCCTTTGTGCAGGAAACGGCTCCTCCCAGGGTGTCAGGGACCAAAAGATTCAAGTGATCTTCAAGTACAGAGTGGAGGTGGAGGAAAGGGTGGTATTCTTTCCCATCAAAGATCATTTTTACTTAAATATCATTCTCTGTTGAGCTTAGACTCCTGTTTCTGTGGCTGTAATTGAGACTGATGAGCTTTGCCAAACAGCCCTAAAAACGGCAGCTCTGGAGGTATAATCTTACAAAAGCAGTATACGAGCACCATTCTCTGCCTCCCAAAGGAGCTCAAAAGAAATATACCTTTGTAGAGACAATATTTGACAAAGAGATTTATATATTCAAGGAGAAATGCTATTCTGCACTGAAGTAAGACCAGGCAGTGAATCTAGATAGTCCCTTGAACAATTAGTAAGTTCTCTCAAATATTTTCACCACATCTGTAAGAGCTGAAAAGCCCAAACAGAACTAGCACTAAAAATAAATAAACAAATAAAGTGCATCCGCATTGCTCTGTTAGGTCTAAGTTTTGCTCAAGGTCTCTTCCACAGACCTTTGGTGACTGTTCAGCTGGAAATTGAGGGCCCAAGAGATTTTTGTGAAAGCAGTAAGGGATATCCTGAGGCCCAGCCAGCAGCCTAACAATGCAGCTTCCAACAGCCAAAACTGTGGGGATTGTGTCAGGAACATCACTCATTACCGCTCTGTGTGCCATGGAGTCTTCTTATAATCCCATTTTAGCTGTTAAAAATGTTCTATTTATGAAGAAGACTGCACTTTAAGCAATAGGTTTCTACTCTATAAAAACCAAATTATGACTTCTAATTACTTTTTATTTATCGATATATTCAGGTAGTGAGCTTTGAAAGCTACACCGTGCAATTCTAAACTATTTATTGGGAAAAACAATTTGCACAATTGGCACAATTTAGGGTGTGGAAAGTCTATTTCTCATTTCACATTCATTTGTATTTCACCTCTGACCAGTGTAACTTGAAATTTTCTTTATGAAAACCTGTTCTAAGCTTCAAAGCAGAAAAAAAAATCCAAACAAAACAAGACAAAAACTCCACCCAGTTTGTATTAAATTCTCATTGAAAACCAATGTATCTCCATAAAACAGCTCAGATGCACTTCTGCCAGCAACACCCTCTCTCCTGCAGGACTGTGACATAGGTGGAGATGATCACTGTGGGGCTGGATTCTTTTCTTGGCAGAAGTGGCTATGACGTACTAGCTGCTACGTCCTAAGGTTTGTTAGCATTCCTTGTCCTAGCTGGATCCACACCTCGAGGGATAACAGGAATTACTGCAGAACGCCCGTGTCTGAGCTGTGGGTTTCAGAATTAGCTGCATTTATGTCCAAGGGATGAAATGCTTCAATAACTTCTACGTTATTACACACTACTTCTGATTTGTACTGAAGCTCATAAAAGTGAGAAAACAGAATTGCCTAAATTATAAAACCCTACCATTTCTAAAGGCAAATCTTTACACTCTTAAGACAATTTATGTCCCATGCAACAGTTAAAGAGCTATGAACTGTTTAAAACTGTGAAAATCTCTAAAGTTATCTCATTTTTTGGTACACCTGGCAGCACATATGAATTAGAGTCTTTTAACTGCAGAGACAGACGTGTTGAGACAACTGCAAATGTGAGTCTTCACACATTTATCATTCTCCCTGTGCTACTTCTCCCAGCTTAATGGCACACCGGGAACTGACTGCTCCGTGTCATTTCTGCAGGGTTACACTCCTTAAGTGCCTTGTGCCTTGTCAGCTCTCCCTGCCCAGGAGAAACCTGGGTGTGATCATGGCTCTTCCCCAAGAAGCTTCTTCATTACAGAAACTGTGATTATATTCCATTTACTCTTTCCATACGTCATTGGCCCTTACACTATCACAAGGCAAAACACAGTCACTGAAATGTAATTAACTTACTGAGGGCATCAAAAATTATTAAAATGCAGAATGCTTGATGCTCATATTATTAATGCAATTTCTTGTTGATGTAGGAAGGAGCAAGGTTTGGGTAGCTGGTGAGTATTGATCCTGCGCTCAATAACCCAGATGTTCAAATAGTCTTTGTGCACAATTCCTCACCATTCCTGGAGAAGTGACGTTGTACTCTCAGCAAATGCTTAGCGGGCAAATGTGAATTTTGTCACTCTGACAAATGCTATGTATGAGCCACAAGTTTTAGTAAAGTAAAAAAAAAAAGTCTGGGAGTGGTTGCTGATCAAGACTTTCAACAAAACACAAGCATACCTTCCTTTCTGTGCTAATTCTAGGAGGAGAAGGGAGTCAACATAATTAATGGCTGATAATTATAGAAATACTGTGTTACTCTATATAGTGCAGCATATAGCTTTCATGAACACTAAAGATTTTTCATTCAGCTCCTTTCAGTCAAGTCTGGACAATATTATACTATTTTTGTTAGCTAAATGTGTAGTTAGATACAGATACGTGAGTCTCAGAGTACTAAGCGGTTCCCAAGACTATCAAGGAGAAATTATTTTTTCTGTAGACAAGCCACTGAGAAAATAAATTCAGTTTCTTAAGGTGATATATATATATTTTTTTCTATTTCAAGTAGTACCATGCACAGCATATGTACAGAAATCAAAAGGAAGATACTAAAGCTCACTGGCCTATATGTGATTCAAGATGGGAAATCCTATCTCCTGAGTATAAAGGTTCCAATTCAATTACACCTGTAAAACAGCCTTAAGTATTCTAAAATAAATGAAGAACACAAGTTGCATTACAAAAATATAATATCCTGACCCCTGAAATATTCTGATCCCTGAAAACAACATGTCACTGTTAACAAATCAAAAACATCTGTTTCCACAATGTTAATTGGTCTTATGAGCAATTTGTTGTGGAGACAAACTTTTAAAAACTTAAGAAAAAAACCAAAACATCAGGCTGGGAAAGAAGATGACAGCGGGGAAAAGAGAGCTCAATCCCAGTATCTGGAAAGAAACTCCTGCGTTTTCTTTAGCTAATTGGAGCCCTGGCACATTTGTCAGTTTTACAACACTCTCCAGCTACAGCTGCAAGGTACAGATATGCACAAGACAGGGTATGAACATACAGTATGATCATATATAGACCCCTTGGAACCATTTAAACCTGAAAATTTCTGGTCCTTATGTTATAAAAGTTACCTAATAACCACTTTAAATTTGTAAAAGCTAAGCTACTTACTTAGGTGCAATAGCCAGGAGCCGATTCACAAATTAGGAGCAAAGGAAAACAAAATCAACTTGATCAGCAAATACAAGCATGTAGCAAACCATGTTTGCCTTGAGAACAGACTATTAGTAGCAAGTCCTCTCTGACCTGACTCATTTTGGAGACACATGGTTTCCATATGTCGTTTCTACTGTCAGAGATCTGCATGTTAGGACATAAAAATTCTGCACAAATTTATAGTAGGTGGGGTGAGATGGTGCTGAGGCTGATGCCCAAAAACTGGGAGCTGATGAACAAATTCAATCCCTCAAATAGGAAGCTGCATAGCTGGATAAGCCATGCAGCCTTCTGTGTATTTAATGTTCTTCCAAGCACTAGCAAGTCCCTCCACATTATGAGCAGAGTGCACAGAGGCACAATAATTTATCTAATAAGAGCAATTTGGAAACCAAGTTTACTGATGTTTGCTGAAGTAAGGCTGATAAAAAGATGCTCGTACAGGTCTCAGTGCAAAAACACTTAACAGTCTACCAAGAGCTGCATTTTCCCCCTCGGAGTGAATATATTTTTCCTGTCTCTCACCTGATGTAGGAATCTTATTAACATTTCTTCATGAGCAGCTGCAACAGTATGTAGGTGCCAGAAAAGCACATTTTTATCCCCCCAGCAAAACACCTGTAAGTAAATAATGATAAATTCTAAAAGAGCACCCTAAACCATTCTGTAGCCACGAGTTTGCTGACCAATGCATTTCCCCCTCACATTCATCACATAGATAGAGGTTTTCCTCCTTAAAGGCTAACTAATTGAAACTTACCAGATTATCAAACTTTATTTAAGGAGGATATGGATGCTAATAAATAAATAAAAAGAATTTAAACCACACATACCTTATTAGTTTACCTATTACAGAACACAGGAACCGTAAGTAGGGGTCACCACTGGAACATATGTGTTTGCCTGCACAGGTAATGTATGGCAAATGTGCTTTCCTTTGAACGGTTATGTTTGCTGATTTATATCAGTGAAAGATGAGAAACATTTCCAGTGAGCTCAATCCTACTTCCCTGAGAAAAAAACCAAAAACAAGGCCCAGCACCAGCTGCTTGGCAGGACTCTGCTGGAACGACACCACGTCTCGGAGCGCTCCTCCTCAGGCCACGGGATTAATCACTGACAAATAGGGCACAGCCCCAGCCCTGCCAGTGCTTCACCTGGCCCAGCAAACAAACTCTGTGCTCCTGGTGCTCACCGTGCTCATGCAGAGCTTCTCCAGAATTAGTTCTGCACGTACTGCACATCATGAGCAATATCCGAACTCAGGCGTGGACCGTGTCAAACTGTGAAATATTTACACCTAGAAAAGATCTGTGGACAAGGACAACTGGATATATGAATAGGATAAAAATCTGTATTAAATCTACCTGAAACTAAGCTAATAAAACCCATTTTATTTAATAACATCCACCCATTAATTTGAGTTAATCTTCATTAGCAATCCAGTTCTAGTTAGAAAATTAGTATGAACTGGTTCTATAGTTCATTCTACAAAATTCTCATCACCCTGAAATTTAAGAGACTCTTGTTCATAAAAAACCACTTCTTTTTAAAAGAATGGAAAATGACCAATCTGAATTAAAAAAAACAACATGAACAAGGGAAGGAGACAAAGAAACAGGCTAAAATTATGCAAAAATCTTTTTATATAAAGTGACAAAGGAAGAATAGCAGCCAAAAAACCAAATTCAACCCAAAAGCCAAAAGAGATAACCAACAAAAACACACATCCAACAAAGCCACACCACATCAAAGAACTTCAACCACCAGCTCTGCTGTAATTGCATGATTCTGTAGGTTTCTACACTTCCTTGGAGAATGTTCCAGGTTTGTTGGAAATCTGGACAGGACTTTCATGAGAATAGGCTTTCTGATGATATTTTAGATACTCCCCGGTTATAAGTCTGCCAGGAAAAATGCAAGAGCAGCCTTTTTCCATAGTAGTTTTGTACTTGGATCCCAACTCCAGCAAAAGCGTGGGAACTGCAGAGATGCGTGAACATAGAGAGGGATCAGTCACAAACCTTTTCTCATTCCTGACCACTGCACAATATGGTACACCCTGAATTTTGGGGAAGACACAAGAGAACTCTGATTTCATTTGACTCACTTCATCCTTTTCTAGTTTTGAAAAAGTATTAATTGGTGCGACTTAAACATCTGACAGGAGTTACAGCTTTATTTCGTTTGTTACCAAATGGTTTTCTAATGAAGATCAAGGATTTCTGTCTGTCTTGAGCACTGTGTTGTGAGTTGAACAGGAAGGATTCCTGCAGCTTACAGATATGGCTGGTAAATAAAACAGGATGTTATAAAGGTTACCTTCCTGCCACAGAACAAGGAAAATACTGAAGTTGTTGGAAGACTGTGAAAAGGGATCTCCCATCAGTAAAAACAACAACATGCTTGCTGCATTTTGGAAGGGAAAAGAAAAAAAGCCAATGCAACGACTGATTTTCTGTTACTCCTTAATGCAGACAACAAAACTAGAGGCAGTTTCATTCCTGAAAATGAACATAACTACAACTTCCACATGTATATCTTGCACTTCTTTGCAAAAGATGCAACTTAGAAACAGGTGCTCTGAAAACCACGCTCTGGTGCAGCCCAGACAAAGTTAAAAGGTCTTCTGGGGGAAGGAGGTTCCTGGCTAAAGCACCTTTTTGTATTATTGACACAGCCTTGCTTCTATGCTTTGTTACAACATATACTCTCCAGTTTTATGGGGAGAGAACAGTAAGTTCTTCCAGAGGGTTGCAAAAAAGTGGAAATCCTTTTTCTAGACATTTGTGGATGCAGACAGCTTTGGAAATGCAGCAGTCCAAGACTCTTGGAGCACAGGAAAAGGAATGAAGACACATTTGGTTACTACACAGAGACTCTGGTAGATGAAAAACGTTAATAGGATCTGACGGAACACAAAGGAGAATGAAAATAATTAGTTCCATCTCTTGGGGTTTTTATGTTTTTAGCTGTGAAAAGAGGTCTAGATACCAGCAAATTCCCAGGAGCAGCACTGGTTTGTCTCTGAAAGCTTAGGTTCTGCAAAATGGGGCAGGAAAGGCAGTTCAATCTCTTCAAACAGAGAAGTTGCTCGATAACTTGGTGACCTTCCTGTTAAGCCCAAAGGGCCCCAAACACACAGAATCCATATGACCCATGACATCACCAAACACTGGAAATTGTTAACCAAATGCCCAATGTCAGGAAACAACTCTCTGTCTGTGACAAACTGAGCTCTTCCCTCTCTATAGGGCTGGAACTAATTTATTTTCTATCAAAGTGTGCTTACCATTTCTCTCTCTCTCGCCAAAAGAAACATTTGCAGCAATCACTTGCAGGTTACGCCTTTGGAAACCCAAAAGAAATTGGTTTTAACCTGCTTTGTGGTCCCTTTACTGGAATGACACTCATCCAAGCAACTAGTCCCCTTTGAAATGGTCACCCTCTAGGAAAACCCAGCTGATTTAAGAAACCATCACATGTAATCCTTTTGTCACATTCAGTGTTCTACGTATGTAAATGTTTGCTTAAAAAAGTTACAAATGAATTCTGGAAATCCACATCTATTTCTTGGAGCTTTTAAAGTTCAATAAAACTGCTTGCATTCATCCACATAAGATCATGTGGTGTTTTAGGAGGAACAGCTTAACTATTGTGCTGCAGTTCATTGTGACAGAAGTATTGTTGATTGGCATCAATCTTTATTTTTACAATCAATCTCTTTATTTTTACACTAAGCAGTGCACATGGCCCTTCTTATACTAGGTGATACATTAATGCTTTTTTAAACAGATACAAATAACATTAGGTGTGGTAAATAACTACTGAGCACCCTCTATATCTCACTTTCCGAAAGTAGGAGTGCTGTGGACCCAGTGGACAAAAGACATTTTCTGCAACAGATACTTACTCCTCAGTATTTTGCTGCTCATCCCTAGCTTTCTTCCCCCCTCATTTATAAATGCTTTTAAATTGTTGCTGGATTTGCAAGCCTTTGGCCTTGCTTTGTGCTCTATCATCCATAGAGTCTCACTAAGTATGTGGAATTTTTAAGTGTGCTCCTTGTAACGTCAAGGATTTTGTAGGATTGAGGACTCAAAAGCCAAACGGAGTCAGAGAGCGGAGGAAAAACGATTGTTCTCTGATGAGCCATTTGTCAAACTGGACAAAAGCTATACAGTTCGCAAAGGCTTTCAAGGAGGAGCATAAATTCAAATCCCATCCACTGGCCCCTCATGCCCGCAGATGTTTCTGGCCCTGCCAGACTCCCAGGAATATCCCTGCGGTGGCAGCTCCACGCCCTCGCGTGCAAAGGCAGCAGCGACGGCCACGCCGAGGGAGCCGTGGCTGCCAGACTTCCCCTCTCAGCCTTGCTAGCCTCAGTGCTGACCTACAGTACCCTTAGTTTTCCATTCCTTAGACTCGCTTACACAAATAGAGCCCAGGATTCCAAACTGGGCTGTGTTTATTCCAAGAACACAATCATTTTCACATCTAAGAAAATGACGTGTCCTGATAAAAAACTGAAACATTTTCTTACAGTGCCGAATAAAAATACAGTTTTCATCAGCATCCCAAATCCCTGCGGACTGGTTTCTAGACTATTCTACTGAATCCGGGATCCCAATTCCAAATTCATGTCTTCCCAAATTTGACTGAATCCTCTCTTGCTTGAACTCCTTATTTCACATTAGCTGGAAACCTTCTCAAATATTTGCAACTGTGCCCATTAGTGGGTGTCTTTCAGGGAATTAATTTAACTGCACATAGAAACAGTCCACAGCTGCTTCAACTAGGTGCTATTTTTCACCTTTGCCTTTTAAATCAAATTGAACATTTAGATTCCAAGTGTTGGAAACCATGGAAAATACCCTATATGTCAAAAAGCAGCATTGCAAATGAGCTGCATTCTTTTCAAAATCCAAAAGCAATGTATTTTTCTTTTAAATGATCTACCTAAATTTTCCAATACAACAGCCCCATCACAAGGTTCTGTGATTTCATTTTGCTAAGTACGTTAAGGGTAATTTGCAGGTTGACGGTGAAAAAATGTCTGGCTTTTTTTTTTTTCTGTCATTACCAATAATGATAAATAAATACCAAATACTTACAAAATCAATAAAATTATTTTAAATATTGAAAAGAAGCTCTCCACAGAGCTATTAGAAAAAAACTTTATTTCATCAAATTGACCTTTGCTGGAAAATGAGCCATTCATACCCTTACAATACTAATTAATAATAGGGTGCTGACAAATAAAACAAGTTGGTAAATATGAATCTTGTTCATAACAAGATTGCACAAGAAAATATACTGTAATGACCCTGTCTGAACATCCTGTAATAGCCCATTGTTCCTCTCTATTACTGTCATTCAGCAACTTTTTTTAATAGCGGATGCGTGGAGCAGAGGAACCAGCACAATGTGGGACTGCAAGTGCACAGATCCTGCCCCAGCCCAGAGGTGAGGAGATGGCCCTGGCACCCCTGGGCTGCTCACTGGATCTGCAGATCTACACCACAACCCCACATTTTTGCATAACTTGGATGAGACAAATACAAATATTTAACTGTTAAGTGCCTAAAGAATTTGTAAACTGAGGAGAGAGCAGAATTGTTTTACCTTTGAAGGGCAAATTACAGGAACAGGAATGAATAATGGAAAATCAGAGGCTTAAATTCTGAGATTGTGGAGTCTCTCAGTCAATACATGGTAGAAGAAAGAGGAGGTGTCCTTCTGTTCCATAGATGAAGAGGAAAAGTGCTAATAAAGATCTTCCACGTGTGACAGCTGGGTTTTCACCTGCTCTCTGTGTGAGGAAAGATGAGCTAACTTAGCACTGCAGTTACTGACACCTTCAGTAGACCATGGACTGAAACCCAGCATCTAGCTCTGTTACCTAATTAAAATACTGAATGGACAACTAATTTCATAACCCTAATGTGAATTCATGCCACACAGGTAACTGCAAGTAGTGATTTCTTACCAGTTAAAGGAATCAAAGTTTGTTTATCCAAGTTTGACTGACCACAGCACACCTGCCTGAGCTTTGTCTCGCCATTAAGTCATGCTGAAGGCAACATCATTCCATTTACTGACTTATTCAGTTCACTTTCCTATGGGAACAACATTTTAAGGTTCAGACTTTTTTTTCCTTTGTACATTTGTTATTCCTTCCATCATTTTGTCTTCCTTGCTACCAGGCTTCATTGTTTTATTGTTAATTAGTACTCAAGGAAGAAGGAGTTGGACAATGTCCTGTTTAAAATCTGTAAATGTTTAAAAATATAAAACGATTCAGAATTCTATGAAACGCAAGGGCTAAAGAAATTGTAAAAATAAAATAAAACAAAACAAAGCTCTGTCTTAACAATTTCCACATTCCTGTATGGTATAAAGCTATTTTTGAACACTTTGGTTTGGCAAACGGGCATTCCCTGAGGAAGCTGAGTTATCACAGATAACTCTGTCATGCCAGTCTGTCTTCATTGGACAACATGAATTTCCACTGAAACTTTTCTTTGCTTGCCTATTCTGACTTAGAAAGGTTACTGGCCCCTAAAAGCTGCTTTGAACCAGGGCTCTTTTGGTGCTGCCACACGGTAGCTGTGTACCCTGGAAAGGGCAGCAGCCACTGCCACGCTCTGGTGCCCCAGTGCCCCCACAAAGACAGCACAAGCATTCTGCCATCCTTCCAACAAACCCTGAATTACTGCCATGTCCTTTACTGGGCTGTAATGTGACTCTAGGAAAAGCTTAGCATGTCAGCAGACTATTTGATCCCTGTATGATAAATGCATATTATAATATTGATATTGGCTTTTTGCAAGTAAAATGGATGCTATGTGTATAATTTTAATTCTTACAAAAGTAGCTTTGTTGTAAGGATATAGTTGTGTAATAATGACAACTAATGCCTTTATTTCTGTTACCAACTAAACTTAGACATTGTATCGAAATAGCTGATACAGTTATGCTTGTGGTAATTGAACTGTCTGCTTGGTTGGATAACATCCAACGAACGTGTGATGAGGACTCCTGCTTACTGACATGTCAACTACCAAGCAACTGCCGTCTGCAGAAACCGTGAACCAAAGCTCAAATGGAGGTGATAATAAAAATTGACTAAAATCACAGCCAAGAAATACGTAAAAGGTGGATCCAAGGAGGAGCCATGCTAAACAGTTCCTGGAACATGTAAACTAGGTGGGGGAAAGTTTGAATATGGATAATTGCTAATGAATATGCATTAGGCCGATGCAATAGGAAAGGTATGTAAAGGATGCCTCTGCAATAGCAGGTGGGCTCTTGGCTGAGTGCCAAGCATCCAGCGCTGTTACTTTTGCTTTATTGTCTTTGTCCCCTATTGTCCTCTATTAAACTTTTAAATCCTAACAGGAGAGTGAACCTCATTTTTTCACAGCTGCTGCTCTAAATAAAGTGTCCAGTTTGACTACATTGCCTGAATTCTTCCCTAGGATTGCCTGCACAATCTTCAGAAGAGGGATCTTCTCTAGAGAAAGAGCTCTACTTGTACAAGCTCCTCTGAAATAATTGGGGGAGAAAAAGGAAAAGAATACCTAGGCCCAGCAGCTATCCCATGGATCATGCTGAAAGGTTAAAAACATTTGAGTGATTTCCCTAGGTACTCCCAAAATGCTGATGTAGCACATCCGGCAAGTGGAGTTGGGGGAACAAAAGGCTCTTAAAAGATCGTGCTGTGACTTCCATAGTCAACCCAATAATGATACTCTCAAGAGATGAAGATGGAACAAAATCACCTCCTTTAGTCAGAAATAAAGAACTTCCAGAACGAGAAACTAAAAATAGTTTCAAGTGAATACGACTGTACTCCAGACAGAATTGTTTGAGCTTCCAATTATAACCACTGCTCCTGTTTTAGATAAAACCTATTCTGTGATAGCAAATAGATATGAAACAAAAATCTATTTCCACTTTACTCACCAGCGTGTGATCTGTGGTTGTGTTAATTACACTTAGGACACAACACACAGAAAATTACAGAAATGATATAATCTTTCACATCTCCCTTAAGGAAAAATGATGGAGGGTGAGATTCCCCAGTTCTGCACAACAAGGAGAAGACTGCAATACCACAGTTTGGCTTCATGGGAATTCTTACTCTTATTTGCATATTGGTTTTTAAAGTTCTTCTTTTCTAGGACTATAATTTTCCCCATCTGTTTTCAGCAGAAAGGCTTTAATTTCCTGATGCACATACACAATTAGCAGATTAGAAACATTTTTTTTTAAATCCCTCTTTACCCACTCCTTCTAAAACTAGAGAGGAAAAAAAACACCAACAAAACAAAACAAAGGAAAAAAGCAAACCCTCCCCTGCGAGCCCCACACTACGCTGGCACAGACATGACCACAAGAAAGGCTGCAACTTAGTTCAGTGTTTAAGGGCCTCCTTAGCGTGTGCTTTTTTCCCAGCCACTGCCAGCTACAAACAAACCCAGCGCAGTCCTGGTGGCCTCCCATGCATTTTAATGCAATAAACAACACATTTAATGGAGAATGAAGAAAGCGCAGCGGTAGCCGCACAGAGAGTGCTTGAACAGCACTCAGGAAAGAGCCTTAATTTGGCTTTCCTGAGCTTGTTGAGGCTAACTTTTTCCCCAGTACACACTAAATCAACGTGAGAAAGGTTCCCGACGCCAATGCTTTGTTAGGGTCTGCACTGCCACTGCTCCTCTGCGAGGAAGGTCCATCGTCATTTATGGAAAGGGCCCCCACCTTCCCCTTCCAAGAAACTGGACGTGTGAAGACAGACATTTCTTTGAGAGGAAGGATAAGGCAGAGGTTAATTTCATCAGCATGAGCCAGTATAGGATAAGCTTTTGGAAATATTGTCAAGCCACATACTTAATGCCTGGCAAAGTGACTCACTCAGAGTCATCACAGGAAAGGAAGTTGAATAGAATCAAAAACGGAACAGGATGGGGGCTTAAACAGGAGAAAGAAGTGAGAGAAAGGAAACTGGATTGTTTAAAGTAGGCTGAGGTTACAAGTTCTAGAATGAGATTATTTTAAAAATAAATATATAAAAGATATATATGTAAAAATATATAGGTATATGCATATATAAAAACACATGTATGTACGTAGTTATTAAAAAAAGCTTCTTTCTATTTAAAGAGAGACTTGTATTTTTGGATTGCCTTCCCAAGCTGCCTGCTGAGGTGTTTGTTTCTGTTTCAGGTGGCACTAACACGGTCTGGGAAATAAACAATCCCCTCTAGAAATCCACAAACTTTTAACAATCGCTTTCCTATTCTACACAATGTGAAACTCAGAGCTACACACCCATGTAAAAATCCACCACAATGCAACAAACACATCAGTACATTAGTCCCTAAGGAACCACTGAGCAAGAAACAAGACACTTGTTTTTTCCCCCACCAGAAAATGCACCACTGACTTGTACTAGAAGCTCTGTGACACACGGCAAAGTTTCTCTTTTCCAAACTCTTTCTCAGTGAAGGTTTGGATGATCAGCCAGCTCACATATCGATTTTAGGTAAGACACACAGAAACAGCGAGTAGACTGTCTCAATACGCAAGTCAGGTGCAGCAGCACCTCCTCGACTTCATCCCAACTGAAAACACATTAACTATGCAAGAGAATGCCCACTGACAAAAAGAACGATTTTAGTCCCTGAAGAAGGTGACAAAAACATTTTTGAATATCACTAAGGCAATATTTAATGGAGGCTCTTTATGTTTCAGTCTTGTCACCTGTGAGTACAAGCTCTGACTGTACAATCCAGTACCAAGGACTGTCCTTTTTCATGTTCAAGGGGATACACAGAGAGATGAATACACCCATTAACTCATACAACTAGAAAAATAAACTTCAGAATTAAGGAGGCATGCCTGGTCAAAAAATGATCCTGGAAATAGCTATTAGAATAAACACTTCTAAATTCTCCTAAAAAAGCTTCTCTCTGTTTGGGTAATATTTCTTATTTAATCCCCAGAGTGACACCTGCTGGATTTCACTAACTGAAACTTATGGGCAGCTATTGCCCTTATACAGAATATTTCAGGATAATAATTGCAAAAATGTGCCATTTTAGTAATAAAAGGCTGCAGAGTATAATATTTTCCCTCCATTTTTAGGGTACTAAATAAATACATAGATGCAACCACAGAAGAAGGAAGTATAATATCTAAAGGTCTTACTCATTTCTGAAAAGTAAATTTTTAAATTTCTATCTAGGAAGGATTATAGAGCACAACATTTGGGAACAAATTACATGCATTTCTGGTAATATTAATATGGAAAAAAGTACTTTTAAATCCTAAAACACATGAGTTCTGGTATAACAAAAATGTTCTCAGTACATCCTTTGTTTCACTTTAATGAAACTCTATCAGAATTGTCAGAATTGGGATAACATAAAATTTATGAAAATTAATTGTCAAGATTTTACCACTGTAATGGGGAGGGAAAAAGTACGGAGGAAATCTAAATGGTAATTCAAAGAGTGACACTTTATGCCCATACAAGCATTCAAGGCTGTGCAGTTTTCAAGCTGAGAATATCAAAGAATAGGTGGAAAAGGTGATGTCGTTTTGAGGAACATAAGATATTCAGCCTAAACACAGCTGCTGGTATACAGCAGTGTATGAGGTAGGTGTAGGTGCTTTGAACATAGTAATCCAAACAAAAAATTACTGATTTCTTTGTTTGGCTCCTTGTCCATGGTATGACATGGGAAGTCAGACTGGTATAGGCTTTGTTAAACTAAATCATCACTAATTTTGGGGGGGATATTTTTCAAAGGTAGTCTGCGTGACCCAGACATAAATCCAGAAATACAACATTGTTTTATTTTCTAAAATTCAGTTAGAATGGTCAGCTTAATAATAGCCAAAACCTCCAGAAAAGTCTTGAGTGGCACCTAGGATATATTAAAAGGTAAAAGCCGGCACACAACACATGCAAATTTCCCACAAGAGTCTGATTTCTTTTCTTGTAGGGAGAACATGGCTTCTGCCACGGAAAGTCTTCTTTGGTGCCTACAATGCACTATGAGTTAAGTGCACTTCAAATGCATGTTTCCAAAGAAGAGCAACTCAAAATAAATCACTCTTGGATAGCGTACACTGCAGAAATGATTGAAAGTGTTTGCACAGAGCTTGGGCAGAAAAAGGATGACTTTGCTGGGAAAATGTAAACAGTATAAACAAACTTGGGAGACTGAAGCATGAAAGACAACTGTTAAAACAAAACTTTGAAAATGTGAAAGTTTAGCCTTTCAGTTCTGACCAGATTCTAAAATAGAACAAAAAGTGTTGCTAAAGAGAAATATTCTAATGGAACCCAATTTCATCAGATCTCCTACTGTACCACTGGCTGGGGAATTCTCCATTAAGGTAACAGGTGAGAAATGGGCTATTTTCTGCTGCTCTTTGTGCAAGTTTTTTACACTGAAAACATCAGAACTGCCAACGTGAATACAAAAAATACAAATAATGGATTGTGTCCATGTATAGAAAGCTTTCTCTGTTTTCTTCTAAACATTAGAAAGAAGCAGCAATCAGATGTATTCAATTCAGAACATTAGCACTGGTGATTCCCAGTTTTCTAAACAAAGGATGAGCTCTAGGGTTAACTTACTTTGAAAGTTTCTTTGCAAACCTGTGCTCTCTCTTTAGCTGCTACACTGGCAATAATGAGACAGCATGAGATGGACCCGCACATATTGTATGCAGAAATAATACACTGTATATGTTATTATATGTCTAATACACGTAAACACATATAAAACCACATTAATTTTACTGCCTAAAAGTTATTTGTTTGCCAGCTCACATCTGTTTTGGTAGCAGCAGCATTCACTCCTTCCTTGACACAGTAGTATCGAGGACATAGTTAATTCCAGAGCTCTGACAATTTGCTTCACCGAACACTTAAAATACTTCCCAGGGCAGAGCAGTTCCGTGAGTGAGTAAAGACTGTTTTCAATAAGAGCGAAGCTGGACTGAGGAAACTGCTGCACATGAAACCCAATGCCAGAGCTAGCCAGGCTTCCAGAGCCGAGGTGGCACCAATATTGTGTGTGTGCCACAGCAGTGGCAGCTGCTCAGAAGCACAAGAAGGACTTTTGGTATCAAAACAAGAACACCGTAAACACACTGGCAACAGATGGGAACAACTTCTTCAGGAGAAATCCTGTTTTGTTTTTCTAACTGCAGACTTGGACTTCCCTTTGAAGAAATTCCCTCAATGGCTTTAATAGACATCTTACGTTTCAACATTTGCCACAGTAGGGACTAGATATACCTCTTTTAAATATCACTGTATATGTGTTATTACTAAAAACGTACTGGTAGTTTCTTCCAAATGACCATGGCCCAGTTTGAATGGCATGACTGCATGGCTTCATGGACTTTTGTGGGTCTAATCCTACCCAGCTCCTGCACAAGCCAGGAATGCTACTGGAAGATGATTACCTCAAAAGTACAGAATACAGAAGCAATAGGAAATAGAGACTTTGTTCATGTGCTTTCTTCCCTCGGTTCTGTTCTTAATTGTATCCTGGTCTAAAATCTGAATTGCAATACCCAGACAGCCCAGGGAACAATCCTGTATTCCCAAAGCCCCTTTGCTGAACCAGGTAAGGCATTGGTCACCCAGCAAAACACAGGCAGGTCTGTGATGTTCAACTGGAGAACTCAAAAATTACAGAAATTCCTAAAAAAACCAGTGGCCAACAGACAGCAGAATGTAAGTGCCTGGATGGGTGATCTATGTGTAATTCCTTCAACAGAAAAATACCCACATTTAGGAATGTCCTGCCCTTTGACAGTCGGTGAAAAAATTCCCACCGGCTCTCAGAGGGCCAGGATTTCAACAGCTGTCTTGTATCCAGAATAGCCTCTTCAGAGGGACAAGTACTACATCTCAATACAGAGAGAGACTCCAACTGATCAGAAAGTCAGGGTGCAGTCACATTTGAGTTGAAAGGACTCACATAATGCAATTATTGAACTTGCAATGCCTCTTATCTTGCAACGCATCCAGTAAAAAGTGCAGTCCCACTGTTCTGTATCAACGCTCTGCCTCTGTCTTTGCTTAACCTGCAAATAACGTGGATTCTGACATCAAACCTGCAAACACACACACGCCTGGCATATCCTCTGTGGGCAGACCCGCTTCAGCCTACAGCAGTTGCTTATGAAGAACAAAAAATAAGAATCTAAATCATTTAGTTGTTATTGCTTCTAAAGACAGTTGTTCCCACTGCACTGATCATTAAAGCAACATAAGCACCTTTTATGTGAAGTGCCACCTTCACTGACTTAGTATCACTAAGTGCCTTTTGTGCAGATTTCCAGAGTTGGAAGGAGACTTTGGGATTGCTCCTATATGCAGTGAAATAGATGAGAGTTTAAGCAAACTGTAGAAGAAAACACAGTGGAAATACAGATTCCTATTTTTAATTAAGAATTTCAGACAGTACTATAGCATGTGTACTTTAAAAGAAAACACATCTATTTCCATGTGTGGTCTTACACTGATCTGGATCTAGAGTGTCTCCTTTCAATGCACCGGGAGCACCTCAGATTCAGAGCCCATCCCTGACCTGAAGAGGTTTCAGCTGTTAGATGCACTATTAGTGCAAGGGAATGTGCAAGATCCCCAGAATGCACAGTAGGACCGGGAAGACTCTGCATTGGCGCAATGTCCGTCCCCAAGGCACCTGGCATAACTTTATTATGGCAAAAAGCAAAAAATTCCGTTATTTTTATGATTATTTCTTTCTCTTCCCTTATAAACTGCATGGACAACTAAACGATTCATTGTTCATCAAATCCAAACGTGATTTATAGCCAAATAAGATTTATCTTCCTGATTCTATGGCTTCATTCCTTACACACACGAGCGGATAACTAGAATTAGCAATCTCAGCACAGCGACCATATTTCTAAAACCAGAGGGTATCACATCTGTTCTGGAAAGCTAAAGGAGTGGCAAGACTTTTAACTGCCTATCGGCTCGTACTTGAAGACACGGGATCACACACACTCGCCGCTGTTCAACAGTTTCTCAAGGAAAGGGAAAGCGGGCAATTAGCTGTCAATAAATCAGCTCGGTGTTTGCGGTTACAAACCTCAAACAGTAACACGCCGGCACGCGTACAGGCTTCGGACCAACCCAACTTTTCCTCAAGCAAACAGAAAGCGCAAACAAACCAGAAGCTTTACCTTTTAAGTTGTGTAATTACAACACAAAACCTAATTATGAAACAACTCAAGTATGACCTCTTTCTGGTACAGTACGTTTGGAGAAATACTCAGTAAGCAAACGTGAACCACTTTCTCACCTAATTCAGCCCCTATTGAAAGGGCTGCAGTTGTATTGAATTAGTCTTTAGGATCCCTTTCAAGCCAACGAGCCTCTAATTCTCTGCAGATGCAAAGACAGAAATTTGATTAGTTAATATCAGAGGTTCCAGGCAGAATCCTTAAAGCGCTGATCGGGGCATTTTATCTCCTTTTCTATCTATTTATCCTACCAAGCATAGACGATAACAACGCCAGTTATAAAAGCAGCTCAACACCTCGCTGACTAAAAATAAAGGAAGGTTTTTCTCGTAGCCCTTCCCCGCGCAGATCCCCATCACACGCCAGGTTCATGCCATGCCCGCACGCGTTGCTACCGCCGCGCTCAGATGGCACCGAAACGCTGCCCGCGGTAGAACAATGAACCCGCCCGGAGCGGCACTCACTCACCACGCTGAGTTCTCGGGAGAACGCGTTCAGATGAGGCTGTGGGGAGCTGCCTCGCTCAGCCCCTGCACGGCCGAAGGCGAGCGGCGAGAGCGCGGTGCCCAGCGGGGTGTGATCCGAGCCGCGGCTGTCCCGGCGGAGCGGCGCTGCTGCGGGAGGGAGCGCCGGGAGCGGGTCCGGCGGCGGGCGCGGAGCGGCGGAACATCAGAGCTTCCTGTTACATCACCCGACCCCGCCTGCGGCCGGCGTTGAGTTACTCTCCCCTCTCGAATGGCATGTCCCGGGGAAGCCGGGCTCCCGGGGCATTTGAGCGGGGAGCCGGGCGCGCCCCGGCGCTGCCATCTGCTCCCGGACCGCGCAGCCTCTGCCCGCACCTGGCCCCAGGGCGGCTCCGCTCGCCCGCCCCGAGGCACGGCTGGCGCTCTGAAACCACCCGCAAAATACTCACTCGCTGCTTTGCCGTGAGGAGGAAACCATGGGACCTGTCCTTTCACGTATCGAGCCAGTGAGATTCCCCCTCCTCCTCCAGCTAGACCCAGAGAAACAAATTAGTTTGGACCTTTATTCAGAGAGAAAGAACGCACAAGAGCTGCATTCCTCACCGGTATGACTGACCTGACCCACCTCTGCCAGCGACTGCAGGGGCTGCATCGCATCACATCCCATACCGTAAGGGCTGAAGGGCTCTACACAGAAATACCTTTATTCCTCAAATGTAAAACCGCTGTAAAGGTCAGATTCATATTTTCAGTTTCAAGCGGGTGCATCATTTACAGTGCCACTTTGGTTTGTACCCAAGAAAAAAAATCGTATTTAAAGAAATTAGTCTTTGAAGTATCAAGGGTAGAAAAAAGGCAACAGGAACATTATTATTGCTGCACAGTTCTCTATGCTATATTTCTCTAAACACTGGTGATTTGAAAGCACAACTATGAATAGTTTGAAAACGTCCATGACAGAGGACAAAACAAAATTAATAGCAGTCTTTCTACTGGCTTCAAAGAATATTCTATTAGGAGCTAAAAATGTTCCTTTGAAACCATTTGCCACTTATTTTTATACAATCACTACCTGTACATTGGACAGAACCTGTGCCCTCCAAGTCAATGGCCAGTTACTGTATGCACAGGAAAAGACTATGCTGAACAAATGGGGAGTTGATGGAGCATTAAACTCAAACTGTATGAACACCTGTAGCACCAGGACTCCTTACAGAATACCATAAACACCTCCCAAAGGTCACGTTGTCATAAGGACCTAACAAAATTATACCACTGAATTTGCTCATAAAACAAGACAAAATAGTCTGCTTGCTTCTCACTACCTGTCATTTATCCACTTTTTTTTTAACCAGCAGAATCATTTGTGGAACAAGCTGTGAACTGGATGAGGGAATTCATCTGGCCATTGAAAACATTTACCTCAAGTAGGACAACAGCAAGAAACACAAAACTAAGGGGGAAAACCCCCACAAAAGAAACAAACTGAAAACTTCAAGCAAAATCCACTCCTAACCCAAGGTCAAGAAAAACTGGAAGAAGGAAAAGAGAGGCAGGAATACTTTAAATCCATATGGCCCCTGGACAATACAAATTGTGAAATCCCACTCCAGGGCTAGCAAAAGAGCAGGCATGACTTGGATACTCCTTTGGCACATGCGACTGTTGGTGCTTCTAGGATCTTACATCAACAGGAGAATGTTTGAATCTCACAATCAGAGAAGAACTGAGGATTGGCACTCTAAACCTCTGGGCAATGTAAACAGATATAAGCTGGGGCTTAGCTCTGGTTCTGAACAGTGATGGAAATTAACTTCTCTAAAATAAACGGTGTCACCTCAGGTAGAGGAATTTCTTTGTGAGTGTGCATGGTAGCATTATTTTGGACCAGTTAAGTCTAGGTTGTGGATTGCAACATGGCACATTACACACTGTAACTTAGAGAATGATCCCTGTGTTCCAGCCAAGCACACATCTTCAAGACAGGCATCTGAATTCACTGGAGACACACATCACACGGGCGATGTTTGATTTGGCTTGTCAAACTCAGTGGAGTTGTGTGGGTTTATTTGGGTTTTGTTGTTGTTGGGTTTTTTTTGTTTTGTTTTTTTGGTGGGTTTGGTTTTTTTCAGTTCGTTGGTTGCTTTGGGGTTTTTGGGGGGATTTATTTTTACAAAGTTTACATTCTACTGATTTAGGTAACATTAAAACTTACCCACTCCTACCCTGGAGATCTCTGAGACCCCTCAGCTGGTGCAGTTCGCACTTCAGAGCGCGGTGGCCCCCGGCACTGTTCCATCTCCCCGTCCTCTGGCTGCCCTGGTTACCGATAGCGAAGGAGGCAGCAGGCCAAGGGGACCTAAACGTGCAAACCTGCCTACACTGGAATCAAAGAAGGCTCAAAAGCGAGCAAAGGGAGTAAATTCAGTGAATTCCCCCTTTCCCATTAGCGCGATCCCGCCGGGCTCTCCCCGCGCCGCCGGCGCCCTCTCGCGGCCGCCCGGGGCACAAACGCAGCTGCGGCACCTCCGCACCCGGAGTTACCCCGAATTTCGATATTAATTACCCTGTGTGAGCACCCCGTAACCACACCCCCAACTCTGCCTGAACCTCGCTCTGTCTTTAGAGACACCACCGAAAACAACCGGTTAGGAAATGGAACCCTTGGGTGCCTTCACTAAGTTTGGAGAGGCAGAAGCTGGAAAGGTGAAGAGTTGCTCAAAATGTAAATAAAAAACGATCAGCTTTGAGAGAGTAAATGGATTGGAGATGCAGGGAGAAATGCTGGCTCAAGTGAACTGGAAATAAAACTGAAGCAGGGGGTAGAAAATAAAAAGGAGAAAAAGGAGAGCATAGCAGTAAAAATGTGAGGGGGAAAAAAGAATGAATAAAAGGACATTAAATTATTTCTCAAAGACATTTTGCTTCATCATCTACATGGATTAAAGGCACGTACCAAGTTATTGCAGGTCAGATAATAGGTGGAAACTCAACAAACCTCTGTAAAATTGCTTCAGCTTGTTACCTGAAGAGCATGGGAGAAACTTCACAGCACCCTGCATTTCCCCTCCAAAGAAACTGGAGCAAACTTTGGAACAAAATGCCTGGATGAATGGACTCTAGTCAAGTGGAACTGTACAGCCATTGTAACAACACCTTAGCACAGCTTCATCTTCTGACTGCTTCACTATTCTGGCACCTGATCCATATCTTTTCCTGTGTCATGCCTCAATTATCCCCCTTCTAGGTTCATCCTTTAGTTATCTTTGAGAAATGTATAGATCTTTTTTCTTATTCTTGGATTTGATTGTTCTGCAGCTATGGGAAATACAGGAGCAAAAAGAAGTGAATGATGCAGAAGGGCACAAAAGAAACTTCTTGTTATACTGAAGATCATATCACACTGCAGTTTGGACTTTTTATGGGAAAAAATAGCTCTATGCACTGTAGAGCTAAACAAAAACAAGGCAGGAAGACAGCTGGATAGCTGGTGTGGTGGCCAAACTCAGAGCACACACAGCTGAGACCAGCATGCACTCTGAGATCAGGTCTTGATTACAGTCAGATCAAGTTTTTACAGCCTGTGACACTGCAGGCTTGATTCTCATTGCACTAAGCAGCAAGCCTGACAGATGAATCACTGTGAAATGTTGTCTTAGTCAAGTGAAACAGAGGTTCTGCTGAGATGCTAGAGGCACAAATTCTCTTCTTTCTCAACAATGACATGAGAGCCCTCCTGGATCCCTTACTTACTGTTCCTACAAATTGTATTACAGCAGCACAAGGAGTTTCCTCAGTACAATGTGAGCAGCGTAGAAGATGGGAGAATACCTGTTAGTCCTACCCTAGCTACAGCAGTCCTGGAGGAGTCCTGGGAGCAGCTGATCCCCCTCGGCGAGGAGAGCCTGTTAGTTTGCAGCAGAGCTCAGCAAGAAGGAAGCTTACAGGAATGGAGAGCAGCCACACAGCCAGGACTCTGCTGGGACAGAGAGAATGTTTTTTTCTTGGATTTCCCATGTGGGTTTTGTAGGTGTTGAATCCAGGCAGCCAGGGACAAGTTGCTGGAACAAGAGGGAGCCTGAAGGAGAGATTCTGTCATGAAATGACACAGGAATCACAAGACAATCTGCATACAAACTCATCTATTCTTGCCTATCTTCTGTACCTACTGTCTCTTTTCAAAAGGTTCTGTTTTAGAAAGTTCATCATTCTAGTTTGTAATCTAATTAATCTTACAATGCTTACAAATCCTTTTTAGTGTTCTTGGTGTGATACCTTAATGAGTTTCATTTACATGAAAGCCCTAGATGTTGTAGTTGGATGCAGTTACTTCAGCTCTGTCTCCCCTTTGAAGTACATCATGGAATCTAGCAATTACATAAGTTTTAATATTGGCAGCCCATGGGAAATCGTTACAACTAAGAATGGAAGATGAGATATTTTTACTGGCTTGACCATAAAATGGAGACAAGGAGAGGTTCAGGCATTTGTGCCCAGCCAGGCAGACACAAGCAGTGCCAGTGGAAGGAGGGTGACCATGGCATGTGTGCAAATCCTGACCCTCCCAGCCCAAGTATGCTTTCTAAAGCCACTCGCCTTGGGGGAGGCCACAAGAGCTGCTGTGCTTGCGCAGGTGCCAGGGGACAAGTGGAAAGGCCTGGGAGCAGTTTAAACCATGGGGTCTCCCCTTCTCTACAATGTCAGATCTCATCTGGTCCCAGCATTTAACCTGCTGCTCTGCTCCTGGGCAGTGCAACCCCCATCTACCGACTCGACTCCCAGTGCATGAAGTACAGGAACACCTGGAGAGAAAGGGCAGAGTGATGAGCCAGAATATTTTTATACCAAATTGAAACTGAAACTGGGAGACAAAATGTGCCAAATGAATCCTGTGTATGGCAGCCTATGGAGCATGTGGGTTTCCTGGCAGAACTGCACTTGTCTAATTGCTGTGGTGATTGCAGTCCTTGGTGCTCAAGCATTTCACATGACCAGACTCTACCTGAGTGCTCCCTGGTGTACACTCCTGCTCCTTGGGAATTTTTCAAATCAGACTCAATACATCTTAGATTAAAAGAGCCATGAAAGGACTGAAGCATCAGAAAAGAGATCTGGACAAAATTTCAGTATAAAAATCTGATTTTACTTGTCTCCCCATTCTGATATTTAGAATGCATATTTGCTAGCATTTTCAGCAGTAAAGCTCAGCCATGAGTCCAGATCAGTAACAAGGGTAAAAGTCAATGATCCAAACATATACATTTTAAAATCTTTGCAAAATTTTGCCACACTCCTTCACACCTTTACAGCTTTAACATTCCCTTTGTGGATTGTGGTGGGTTAATTCTGATCTCACATTCATTTTACAATACTGTAACTATATGCACTTCAATGGAGTTAAATCTAGACCTAAAATGAATCTGATTAAAACAAATCCAATGTCTATTTCCTTTTTATAGCAATAGACCTATCTTTTAATCAATGATTGAAACAATAATTCTTGACAAGTGATTATTCTTTCACAAGTATTACGCTTTCTTTAGTACAAAAATAGAATTTGAGAAGAATAATGGGGTAATAAATTGAATTTGAATCTTGTCTGCATTTTAACCATTCACTCACACCGTTTGTTGTCCTGCTGCAGCTCTGACAATTATATATAACCAAATTACAATTTAAAAGCCTTTATCAAAGGTAATGTTTATTAATGTGATTGAGGAATACATAATAAAAATATAAACAGCTTATTAATATATAATCAAAATAATCAGTACAGTAAATATCTTTTAATGGTGTACACTGAAGGTTTTCATTCACAAGTGTAGAGTAGTTTACTTCACATTTCCATAAAAATCAAAGTTGCATTCTTTCAGGGATGATTTCCTTGGCCAGAGCCGTTACTGACTGTTTCTTTCTTTTCTTCTTGATTTTTATTAATCTTCTTTCACCTTTTTTCTTATTGAATCCTAAAGGTAAAATTAACAAAGTAAGATTAGAAGACATCCAAGATTATCAGAAATAAGACACAAGGCTTGTTTCAATAAATCTTAAAAAAAAAGCAAAGCATTGTCTTACCTAAAGTCTTCATATATGCCTGACCAATGCCAAGTGTCTTATTGCTGCTCTTGTACACTGCACTTACTGTCCCGCCTGCTCCCTCTAGCTCTGTGTCTCTCCTCATTTCCCTTTTCAGTTTTCTGGGAGTTTCAGCTATTACCACTGATGAGGCCAATCCTTACTACCAAAAGTGGCAAGAATGTTTTGACTCACATAATATTTACCTCTTAATGATAGCCGGGGGCAGAATCACTTCCCATACCTTTCTTGCAGATCCTCAAACATGACTTTCTGGAGATGAAATTATTCTCATTCCCACCACAACCGCTGTAGCTAAATGGGCGACACCTTCCGGTCGAATAGTTGTAGAAAAATCTCAACTCTCTGGCTCTGCAAAGTCCTCTGTCCATTGGGGTCATGCACAAAGAAGGAATGGGAGGTGGTTCTGGAAGAGCCAAGAAAAACAAGGTGAGAAACAACACCGCAGCATTTCAGTTTTATGTCAATATTATTTGAAATTCATGTGAAATTTGCTGGCAAATTTAATTCTGCCCTCCTGAAAATCCAAGATACTCGACATAAGCATCTTTTTATGATTACCAAAAAAAATACCACAGTAAAATGTCATTTTGTCTTTGAATTGTTAGCAAAAACTTACCTGAAAGCTACACCTCTACAGTATTTTTAGTGATAAAATTTCCATTTCTGCAATAGGAGAGAGCACATAAATTCACTTTGAGGGGTTTTAAGTGAAGCATTTGTAGAAAGTGAAGGGAAATAAATTAAACGTGAGCAGCTTTAAAAATATGGTAAATATTTCTAATAATTAATGGCGCAGATCACTGTTAGACATTCTGAAATCAAGGAGAAGGTAAAAGTGCCCAGCATTTCCAATGTAAGATTCAACACCTCAGTGCTGGGTTTGTTGAATGACTACAGAAACATGACCTAAGTAACGGGGTCTGTCAGCAACCATCGAACAGTTATAAATAAATAGCTTGTCACTTGCAGAATAAAAAAGTACAGAATGTGAAGAATAAGTGCACAAATTACTGGAGATGCTGGGGCATTAGTGCTGCTGCCAGGGTTTTACCGTTCCAGGAGAGGCTGGTGGTTTGTTCCTTCGGGGGTGCTGCAAGTGAGGGCATGGAACTGAAACGCTGGAGGATGAACCTGAGGTAGCCAAAGGACCTGGGCAATGGAACAAGGTCAAAAAGCAAATCCATGCCAGAATTCCCAAATCTGGAAGAACTCCATCACCTATCACCCCAGAGTGACTAATATACACTGATAAAATTGCTACACAGGCTGCAAGAAGCTGAATGGGAGCCATTGTATCATTAGTTACGCAGGACCCAAAAGAGCCTCATTTTCCCTCAGGAAGCAGCAGAATTGGGGCAGCTGGGATCTGAATGCGTGAATGCAAAAGTGAAGCCAGTCAGATGGAACCCTTGAAGATACACAGCCACACAGAAGTGGTTCAGTGGAAAAACAAAGTGAAAATTCGAGGAAATCATTTGGGTTACAGCAAAGCTGAAGACATCCTGTGCTCAAAGAAGTGAGAAGCAGAGCAGCTGCTGAAAGCAAGAATTTTTGCGTTAACCTGGGCAATTCAGGGGGCTGACAAAATATCCAAAAAGCATGTGCTACATCTCAGGTGTCTTACACATACTACATCTCTTAAAAAAAGGTTCATCTGACAAGTATGACACTGGTGTGGTGAACAAGTATGAAAAATTGGTGGGAAAGGAATAGAATGGTGTGTTAGCAACATCATACAATTAAAAAGAAAT
This sequence comes from Pomatostomus ruficeps, assembly GCA_013400735.1. NCBI lineage: Eukaryota > Metazoa > Chordata > Aves > Passeriformes > Timaliidae > Pomatostomus > Pomatostomus ruficeps. The sequence continues at coordinate 4,847 of VYZT01028762.1, read as the reverse complement.
CTTGAAATTCAAAAACTGAGTAATGAGGTGCTTTTTCGAGATAGACTAAGTTAGTTTCGAGTTATAAAATGAGAACTTCTTAATTTCTTTTTATAACTGTGACATTATTACAAGACTAAACTTCACTCTTGGCCCAGAGTAGAAGTCCACAATGTGATAAAATCTGTATTAAACCTACTGGCTTTTTATAATGAAGACAGTAGTTAAATTAACTAAAGCAATGCTTTTGGTACTGCTCTGAGAACTCTTCAGCCTGGAACTCATTTAATCTCTCTCTAGGTGTAAAGGATGTTAGTTCTCAAAGCCTGTGTTCCGCATAGCTTACCTATTTTCACCTGCTACTTTCTGAACCTACAAAGAACAGAGCAGAAGGGCTTGCCAGTGAGGAAAGGGCCAAACAGCACAGGATTGTTAATTATATCAGAGAATTTAAACACACACTTTGTAATGTAAATTACTTATCTGTCACGCAGAATTCTCCAGTGAGTCCACAGTCCCCTCGTGAAGGAGTTCTCACAGACTGTAAGATTTGGGGAACCATGGAGCCAGCGATGAGGCAAGCAAGGACTGCCTGTGTATGTGCAGTGCACCAGAGAGGCAGCCAACTGCTAGTCAGAATCCCTCTTGGACTCTTCTCAAAAATTATGTTATTCCTTGCCTATATCATTATTAGATAAACACCCCAATACCAAATACTATTCCTGTTTATCTTCAAAATATCTGCATGTTCTTCACTCTCACAGAAGCAACCAGCCCATGAAGAAAGCCTCTTAGTTATGCCACCCAGAGCCACTCTGTTAACAACAAAACGGTATTTTAAAATAAAAACTAAATAACTTAGCATAATTTCCTCTCTGCTGAAGGTCATAAAAATTATGAATTGATTTGAAGATACTGATCACTAAAAGGTTTGACTTCAGATAACCATGAAACCTTCCCTGTGTCATGCCCAGCGTGTGTATTGGCAGGACAATCTGAAAACCTCTGAGGCAGTGTGCAAACAATGTGACTGGAACATGACAGGAGGTGAGTTCTCTCTGCTCAGCTCCAGCTCCTGATGCTGTATTTATGCATGTGATGGAACAGTAAGTTGAGCTATTATGCCCATTCTTGAGTTTCTCTCCCAAATGTGTCCATTTTACAACCTCATTTTTCTGAGAGTTGTTGAAAAACTTTCTCTCCTGCAAATTTTTCTATGAAGAAAAAAAGAAAATGAAAGAAGCAAAAATTCCGCAAGCCGCAAAACTACATAAAAAAGCAGAGGTACACATTGTATGGTTTAAGATTCAATTCTTATAATACAGCCTTTTCTTGAATCCTATCCCCTCTGAGGTATATATGGTTGACATGATCATAACCTCAGAACCTCTGCCAAATGCCCATCCAGGTACAGACTCACATTTATCAAAAATAACCCCAACTCTGCACTGCAACAGTAATCCTTATCCCTCAGGCCTTGCAGGGCTTGTGTGACAATGGACTGCTAATCAACCACACTACAAAACAAGTCTGAAATTATCTTGGGAGGAAGAAAGGGAATGCAGTGAGCACTATTTCTCGCTAGACACGAGTGTGTGACACTCATGAAGCTACAAATTTATTGCTGGATTTTCGATATGTGCAGACTTCAGCTCCTCATTTCTGGTTGCAGCAAAGCAAAAATAAAAGAATCTTCAAGTGGACAGGCTATTACAAAAATAACGAGTCATCTGCACTTGACAGTACTCCACAGGTATAAATTGGTGCAGATCCATTAAAGCAAATAGAACTGTGCCAATTTATATCAGCCAAAGATGACCCTGGCTCTGTACTGACAGTACTAACAGGACTTGCATCCGTGTGCTATTCCAAACTTGCTGAGCTGAAAATTGACTTTTGATCCTGTCTCCCACTTCAATCTCACAAATCAAATGTAGGTGTAGTGCTCACAATTTTTTACCATAGATCACATCATCTAAAAATGAAAGCTTTGATTCTTAGCCTCACTTTTCCTTAGTTTTCACAGAATAAAAGTTATTATACACATGTCAGCAGAGTAAGACCAGAACAATCTTCAGTCTCTGCAGAAAGTTCATTGCTGAGAGTGCGAGAAACATGAATTCATGTGTCTGTATCCATGGTTTGCTCTATTTGGCCATAGAACAGTTTAATTTTTTGAAGATCAAGAACTATGCTGTAAATCTAATAATCTGATATTGTTACAGAGTTACACATACCAACAACATTTTTTTATTTCAAGATGAAATAACATGCTAATTGTGAGGTGTGGCATTCTAGAAGAGACAACTCCTTGTAGTTTTTTTCATGTTTTAATGTAAATTAACTAAGTTATATTTAATTTTTAAAATAGTCTTTGAAAAAGATACACACACAGGCCAATATACATACAAAATAGATATTACAATGGCAGATCAGTCACTTTGCCTGTGCTTGAGGAGATGGACATCAGCCACTCCCCTCCCCAAACAGTTCACCCTGATCCTCATCTCATGTGTGAAGTCAAATTCTTGTCCGTCACAGAAGGCTACAGAGAGTTACAGTGCACGTTAGTGTGACATGTCTCTGCCTTGGAGCTTCACTTTAAGCTGCACCTCTAGAACCAGCAGCAATGGAGACAATGTTCTCCTTGTCTCTGTGGAGAAATCAGCCATTGCCTTTGGCTGTACTCTGGCCTTACTCCCTAGTGAGATTGCACAAAAGCATGGATTTTAGCCTATTCCAGCAGCCTGAATGGCACAAGCTGATACACAGAATAGGAGCAGGAGGCTGCACAAGGCCGACAAGTGCACAGCAGAGGTTATACAGTAGGGAAGAACCTGTTGGGTCTTCAGGCATTGCACTGAACTTCACCAATCCTTCCAAGGCTGTGCTTCTCACCCCAGCCATTCTCCTACACTGACTTTCTTCCATCAGTCTTCAATTCTCTCTCTCTTACCCTCACCTCTCACTCTCAAAGTCTGCTGTGCAGGAGAATTCCCTACTGCCGACACAATCAACCCCCTTCCATTTCCTCTGAGAAAACACAGTGAATCATGCTCCTTTTCTGGTACAGGTTAGCTATTTTGAGGATTCAGGCATTCCTATTATGACTGAAAACCTTCAGGGAATGTGCATGCCCCTAATGCCCCTAGACTTATTACCAGAGCTGATGTAATTCAAACAGTTTTCAGTAAAATAGGTTGCCAAAAGCTTTACTGTTTTCCATTGATTCATTGGAATAACAGAGTGCATTGATGCTTTGTATGTGGTAAACAAACAATACAACTCTACAGGAACCTACGTCAAGGCAGCAGTGCAGGTGGATTACAGCGCAGGCAAAAAATAGAGTGCAACGTTCATTCATGCTTTATTAGACACTCCATTCTAAGCAAAGAGCACAGGAATGCCACCTACATACCTGTTATCTTACAGAATATATAAAATGCAAAAATCTTAGCAAGTCTCTATATCATCACTCAGTCCTCCAAAGTACAAGCAAGTGCAAATGCAAAAAACCAACATAAATACTTGGTAAGAATGCTCAGGCTCTTTCCAACTGTTTGTTGTTTCCTCTTGCACAACTGTGGATCATAAAAATGACATGGCTCAAATTCAACCACCCTTTAGTGCGAGCAAGCACCAGCCATCTACAGTGGACAGTGCCCAGCTGCTGATACTATTAAAACCTCTCCCTTCTCAGAAAAGGTCCAGAGTCTCATCTGCATTATAATACATATTGCAAAAATACCTTGGAGCCACATTTTCAATTAATCCATACTCACTGTGGTTATACTCAACCCAAAACTGAGTTTAATATGGTCACAGTGAAAATTGAAACATTATGGTATTAAATATATTATACTATGCCATATTATAAAATTCAAATATTGTTCTTTTTTTAATGAGTAAAAGGAATTTAAATCACTTGCCCATTAAATCCTCTCAAAAATATTAATTTTGACTGAAAGAATTCTGCATCACTGCTTTTGCTCTTTGTATTAATCAGACCTCTAGCAAGTGCACACTTTCCAAGAGAACGAGACGTGGTCAGTGTTCTACTTCCTGATACTTATTAAAGATCTGTAAGTGGTGATACACCCCTTTGCTTTGACTTTCTCTGCTTATCAAATCCTTTGGCAAAGATGAAAGCCCATTCTTTAGTCTCAGATACGTCAGAAAATGGGTTGAAATGGACAAGCAATCCATATAGAAGACTGAGAGAAAAGAACAGCAAAAGCTAATTCTTACCAAAAAAAATGGGGAACTGGTTGTGCTCCCCCTTTGGGGAACTCCTGTTCAGGGTGTTGGACTTCTCATTTGGAGCAGTTGGCAACAAATTCACTAAAAGGAAAAAAAAGAGGGACTTGGTGTGAAACAGTCAATGATGGGATATGTAGACACATCCAAGCTCTGGGATTGGTATCTGTTGACTCTGCTCAGTGCCAGTACTGATGCCAGGTGCCAGGCAACATCTCTAAGTCCTGAAGGCACAAGAAACTGAGGTTGCTGAAACAACTTTGCAATGGGTTCCTTTTTCTTCCGTAATTTTATGGTTGTAAGATTTAGATCATACACAGCTTGGTAAGGTTATTTTTAGACTACCAGCAGACATTCTCACCTTTGCAATTGTAAGCCTTTTTCAAAATATGTATTGCTGGCAAGAAAGTAGGTCTGAAGCTGCGTTTAATGTCAATGACTTCCCTGTGCTCAGGTATCTCATCTGACATACATGTCTTCAAATAAATGAGAAAATCGGTGGGCAAACCACAGAGCATTAAATGGGTAACTATAAACAGCAAAAGTGAATTCTTACCAAAAATCCCAGGAGACTGGCTGGGTTCTTCTGCTGGGGAACTGCTGTTCACGGT
>VYZT01028761.1:85284-99296 GCA_013400735.1 Pomatostomus ruficeps | reverse complement strand
GATCTTCACACAGAAAATATTATTCATTAGAGGGACTAATATTATATTATCAGAAACTAATAGCTCTACTTCCTACCTCTGTACAGCAATAGTGAAAGCAGGTGTTACACTAACTGGCACTGAGTGCAATTGATACAAGGAAGACCTGAAGGAAGATGGAACATTTCTTTCTCTTCTAGCTTACATCCATTAAAACATATTAATGCATACCAGCTATGGTTGGTGGTTTTTTTTAGTTCATGCTTTTAGAATTCATAACCCAAGCAAGCATTTATCATAAATCTTTACTCATTAACATAACACTAGGGGCTTTTAAACGCTTAGAATAGTCTGCTTTACCCATAGCAGAGGTGTATAAACACCATCAAAGAAGTGTCCTTACTGGCTGTTAAAGATGAAAACACACCATCATGCTGATTAGCAGAATTTGACTACTTAGAGTAGGATATGCATACATTTCAGTGTTGAAGGTCCTGACTTCAAATGCAGCTTGAAATGCAATCAGCCAGTGTCGCTCACATGCCACTTCCCTCAGATTTTACATCTCATGGAGCTAAACGACTTGCTTTCTGATCTTATTGCAAGAGGTTTCTTTCCAAAGCACTGGTTTTTATTTGAAAGCTACGTGCTTGTTCTGAGTTTCTGTTCTCTCACATTACTGAGATTGATTTTCAATTTTTGTTTCAGTAAGAGTGTGCCCTTGGATGGTTGGAGTTTTTTAATTGAGTTATGTTTAATTGCTATACCTTAGATGTTGCTTGAGTGTTTGGAGACAAAATCTAGGACATTGAAACAATGTTCCTTGGCTACACCAGAGGTAAGAAATTAATTTATTATTTAATATTTGTGTACTCTCTTTATCACCAGCAACTACCATTATTTGGGAGGGCTGTTGGGATAGAATGAAAAAGCTTGATAAATCAACATCCTGGCACCTTAAATGCTGAATTCTGCATTAGGAATGGAGAGTCAGCTCTGCTCCTGCTTCCAGCTGTTATTAATCCTGACATGTTCAGAGATTTTGACACACAGTTTTAACCTCCTGAAGTTTAAATACATTTAACATTCTCCCCTCCCCCCTTCCCCATAATGACTGTAGTGTGTGATTTTGTTTTATCTCAGTAATCATATCCTTCTCCCTCTGAGAACAAACTCAGTCCAGCACTCTGGATATAGGCGTAGGAAGAGCAGGCTTATCTGTTTGTACAGAATGTGCCATTGCTTGTTACCATAGAGCTAATGCTACTTAATATCATTTAAATAATAATTTATATTGCAAAATATAACTTACAGTGTTGTAACCTGATAAGAATAACTGCATTGATGGTTTTCAATATGTCCAGTTGATGCTTAAAAACAGATTCTGGAGAGGAAAAAAAAAAAAAGAAAACATTTTCATAATCGCATACATCAGTTGCTGGTCTTGACAGTAAGTACCCAAGCTTGTGAGGATTTCAAACACATTCATTATGCCCCAGACTGTGTTTTTCCCTTCCTACCTCCTTCCCCATGGAGCCCCAGCTGCCAAATTATTTTTGTATGTTAGCTAGGCAAACTGAATCCTAGATGTCTCTCCATGTTCTATTTCATTATGGGACTATACAAAATTTGCAGTAAGGATACATGTCAGAGAAATGGTTTCTAAAGAGACATACACATTTTGGAGGGATATACTTGAGGAAAGCCTTGCAATGCTGCTCTCACAGCTATAAAACGTAAACTCCTGAGCTCAGACCGGTAAACATCACCTCTGTTAATTGCAGTGGGACAATGACTGTGAATAGGATTTGCATTACTTAGGCTGCCAGATCTGCAGCCTTGGGAAAAGCTCCATGTAACAGCAACGACAGTCAGTGACATTTTGCTTCCTGTTGGCAGACTGTGGTTATATCACTATGGAACCATAATTTTGTTTGTGACAGGAATTACACAAAGGGACAATGTGGAATATCTGCATAACAAAATGAAGAAGAAAGAATGAAAAAAAACTTCAAGTCACTCTGTATTTGATGCAATTATTGCCATAAAATGAGGTGACTTCTTTCCTAGGGAAAAAAATAGAGGTTTAACATGTCCTAGAAAATCATGAGGTACAAAAGGGAATAACAGTTCTGGGGAACAATCACAATTTCTAAAAGTGAGAATATCTGTATAGCATTCAGGAATTCACCCATATCAGGCCATTTAAAATGTGTTTAACAAATTAGATAGTATGGCATGACTATAGCAAGATAACGCTCACACACAACAGGTAAAGTCCAAAGGGGCAAACATGACAGGAATAGGGCACACAGCAACCAGGAGGAAAACACATCTGTAGGAAAACTGAAATAAAGGTTTGTCTTTTAAATACCACATTGCTGCAACCTGAAGCAATTCCATTCAGAAAGGTTTTAAAATCTGGAACAATCTTCCCAAGGTAGCTCTCTATGCTCTTGCTTTTCAGAGTGTGGTAGGGCTTCCTCTGCTCTTCAGGAAGGAGGAGCTGCTCTCTTTCTCCTACTCCAGTTTCTTGACATCTATTAGGGATCACTTAAGTGGTAGAAATTAGAGGCTTAAGATTAATTTCCCTTTTCAGTAAATGAGATTTTGATTCCTTTTAGGTGCTTGGGATGACTTCAGCAGCGGCTGGACATTAAAATAGAAAATCAATCACTAAATATGTTAAAATAGTTGGGTTTAAAAGCAGAGGGGCTCATGAAGGTTGGAATTTGACCCTTAGCCTATAAAGCCCCCTGCCCTGGCATATAGGGTTTCCCTGACATAAACCTGGCATAGCACAGGAGTGCATTAGGCCTTTGGCATTGTGATATTTAGCAGGTGTGCCTGGATAATGGGCAGCATAACTTTTGCAGCAAACCAGCACTGCTGGTCTGATTTCACTTTTCTCAGCATCAGTTGCTGGTCAGTTATCTGTCCAGTACTATGTTCGACCCTTCAAAGACATACATGAGTTAACATTCCATTGACTTCAATAGCACTAGCCAGAGTCAACAGAAGGAAAGGGAGTGGGTGGGTCTCTGCAGGGTCAGACTTACAGAAACTGTAAGATCTGAATCTAAAGGGCATCATGTCAAAATCACATCTGGTGCAATTCTGGCGGCATTCCAGGGAAAAACAACACAGATATTTATAGAAGTAAGGTAGGGGGACCCTTGATTATGCTATTAGCAGATGGCATTTAGTTAAAAATTAGAGGGAGAAGAAAGTATCATTAATCAAAAGTGAACTTTATTAAGCTTTTTATTACTTAAGATGGAGCTTTGACAGTTTTTACTGTAAGGACATTTCTATATCCAATATTTATGAGAAGGTTTTTTTCAGATGTCTTGAGGTAGAAAAATCTATTTTTATTAAATTACTTCCTGGGGATTAAAGTAATGCTTCCATGTGTCCTCAAATATGTCAGTAATATTTTTTCATGAGTTTTTTATAAAATAGAGAATTATGTGGGTTTTGTTAAAAAAATGAGAAACAAATGTCATCAATAACTTAAATATCTTAATTATGCTGGTGGTTTGAGAACTACTCTAAGCAGTTCAACATAATGCTATAGAAAACGTCTGAAAGACAATGCTGATTCTATATGGTTATTGACACAATGTGTATGGTGTAATGCAATAAACTTCTTAATACAATCCATTCTAGACAGCAGCTAGCCAGAAATTTTACCAGTTTGCAACATAACTCTTGCTCTATGTAACACTAAATGCAAGTTAGAAAAAAACAGAGTAATTTTCTGGGCCATGCTTAACAACTTATTTTTGTTGACAGAGTGCCCAGAATCTGCTATTAAAATCAAGTAACCATTTAACAGGTGCTATAAAAAGTTCATTTGAAGTAACTTCTGTTCAAAACACCTTATCAACTGAGACCTTACAGGCTAAGGGGAGGGCTGAGATGACACAAGTACTTATGGTGACAAAGCCATGGCTGAAAAAAAGAGGAATAAATTGATGAGTCTGATAAAGAACCTCTATGTACTTTCTGTTCCATACACACATTTTAAAATATTTTTCTTCATTTCCCTTAATAAGAGATCTGGCTTTTCACACTTCTATGAAGCCATTTCCATTTGTGGTAGTACCTGATATTGATGTTGTCAACATGGGTGTGAATAACAGCTGGAAAGGCAGAGTATCTGTGCAGCTGCATAAGAAGAGTATCCTTTTTGGTGAGGACAGATGAGCTACAGTCAGTATCTGAGTCACTTCACCTTTGCTTGCCTAGGCTCTTCAGCCTGTCAAGTAATTTGTCATGTTCCTGAAGAAATATTGACTGTATTAAAAGACAGCTCTCTGCAGAAGTTGGAATCAGAGCCTGCGAGGAACTTTGGATGAAATTCAGTACAAACACTATGAGTATTTCTATTTGTTTTGTGCTGGGTTTTGTCCTTCTTCTTTCTGGGCTGGAAACTTGTTCAGGTTCTGCCTAGCATTTGTGACCTCTGTCACACCATAGGCTTTTTGTGTCCACCAAAGCTTGAATGAGTTTAAGAAGCTTGCTTATGAATTAATAAGGTTTTTTTTTTATCTTTGCTTCTCAGGCAAGGAGTGTTATAATCACTTGTACATCTGTGCTGTGATTTCCCTTATTGGTTCCTGTTTACATTTTTTGCGCATTTCAAGTTCCCAATGCAAATTCTTCTGCATGGCAGCTGTTAGCTGTGAAAGCTGTTTGCTGTGTGTCCTGAATCTTCCTGTCTAGTCCTACTAATTGTTTGAAATACCAGCAAAAAATATTACATGGTAGTTCTACTTTTTAGGGTTACGATGAGCCGAAAGCTCTGAGTTCCCACTTATCTACATAGTTGCTATACGTTTGTTATTTCATGCTACGTATTTATTTAAATGCAAATCCAGTATTGTCACAATGACTTTCCTGTGTTTTCTTGGGGACAAATAGTCTGAAATTAAACATAATGATCCTGTACTTACCTGTGTTAAGTAAATCCATGTGAATAAAAGGACAGGATTTGCAGCGAGGAGCATGTGGAGATGTTGAGGAGAGTGTTTTTAAATTAGAAGACTGACTGGTGAATCACTGCTGGGCTGAGCATGCACAGTCCAAGAATATGCCCAGTCATCCCGAATCAGTGACTGATCCTGGAGTTTTCAGAAAATTTACACAGCACCAGTTCAGGGATGCCCCTGTCTCACAGAGTAGCCAAAGGAAAAGCCACGCCAACATCAGACATGTTCTGATGCACAGCACTGTTGCAATTGTTAGATTAATTCTTTATTAAAACCTATAATTTCAGCTTTAACACTGTGGGTTTTTTCTCCTAAATAATAAAGGATATATATTCTTAAATATTTTGAACATGTTGATTCATACTCTTGTATCTAGATTGCATGGGAAGGCTGGATATATGCAGTAGTACTCAGACATAAATTCTTCTAAAACATAATGACTTACCAGGGTTTTCGTCCATAGAGCAATTTAAAATTATGTCTGGTACAACTTACAGCCTGTGGAAAAGAGACAGCACCAGAAAAATGAATTATTCTTGTGATCCTGCTTTTTTAGTTTTGAATCAGAACAACATTGGAGTCAAAGAACATTTTTGGGTCTTGGAGTAAGATCAATGTAAAAAAGCATATTCAGTTTTACATCAAATGAAATAATCTGTCAAAAAAACATCCTTATCCATTTGATAAGTGGGGTTGTAAGAAAAAATGCATACATTGCTCCTGTTGGGCATATATTAGTGAGTCACTGTTTTCATCACTTTCAGTTTCTTTTAAATTTAAATAGCTGCAGTCTTTCATATCTGAGACCTTATCTGAAGCACTCTTTACCATCATTACATCTGCATTATTAGTTCAAAGATCTAATTGTAACATTCATGAGACATGGCAGATAGGAATAAGAGACACAAACAGAGCCAGTAGGAGGCACCACAGCTTCACTTTTCTTTAGGTCCAAATAATCCATGTATAGAACCTGGATTATTGGCCAACGGTTTTATCTGTGTGCTTCATATTGATGTAACTATACTTGGGGCTTACAGTCTTAAAATAATTTGAAGTCTGCATGTTTTGAACATATTTCTGGGTTTGGCAATTGCTTTGCAAGTGATTCTGGGGAACGACAGAGGAAGCAGAGAGAAAGCCTAAAGTTCAACTTCTCATTTTTTTCTGGTCTTCCTCCTGACAGTCACACAAAGAAAACAAATGTGTCTGACAAGGTTAGGACAGTTGCTCACTATAAATAACACCTGATTCAGGACGTAGCTATACATCTATTTAAGTAGCATTTTGAAGACAAGTTTCTTCATCATCTGAATTTGAGCTTTAGACTAGCATTGCTCCTAAAATACCAGTTATTCCATAGTCAGAGTCATCTAGATATTTCTTTCTTTCAAATACTTACTCCCTTTTTAAATCTAAACAGCACAATTGAGATACATTTACATTTTAACTTCCCAGAGGTGATGTTACAACAATAGTTGTCACAGTGTTGTGGATGGCAATGTTATAAATTCAGAATTACAGCAATGTGTCCTTCCCAGGAGAATGTTTGAATCCATCTGAAGCCTGACAAACTCTCAATGATTTCATCCCCATAACAGTATGTCTCATGAGGAGTCATCCAATTTAAATATAGCTGAGTGAGATTTGATCACCAGCGAATGGTAATTTTTGATTTGGTGGAGCCCTTATCATGTATATGCTTGTGATTATTTCATCCATAGTCATTTCCAGGATAACTCAGCATTTAACACATTGACCATCTTGAAAATATCTGTTGTCTTTCTTTCTGGAAAACCTGGCCTCAGGCTGAAGCCTTATCACAAGTCTGTCCTTGATTATCCAATTACAGATCTCTCCAGTGGAACTGGACACTTAGGGGCCTATTTCACGTGTCTAAATTGCACTAAAATTTAACAGCTCTTGAGGTAGTTTAGGAAGTTGAATTAATCCAGCTACCATATCACATATTTCCACATGAGTTGATTTTCTATTTTCTCAACCAGTTTGGTTGCTATCTGCTATATAACATTTTTAAAAATCAGTTCAATTTCCTCTTCAGGCTCTGTAGACGTATATTTGGACACCAATTCACTCGAGGCACTGACCACATTCAGAACAAAAACAATAATTTGGGGTCTGCTCTGCAGGTAGGTACAGAGGAGAGGTGGGTTGCTAGGAGGTATGTAAACCATGGTCATTCTGGAAAGGTACTACAGCATGCTGCATCAGCTGCAGTTCTCTGAACGCCAACAGCTTTGCATCCATGGATGGTTATTGTCATCACCAGCAGTGAACAATTCAAGCTAAACTATCATCTGCCAAGAGAGAGCTTCTGCCTACTGTCTGTCATTTTCCCCTCCCAGAGCTGTACAGATGGCCAACATCTTCCTAGTATTGTTATGAGGGGTACATACACTCTATCTTGCTTTCATATTCTGAAAAATGCAGACAGTATTTGAATCTAACTTTTTCCACATACTAGCAGAGATTCTGTTTTATCAAATCTTGTTACCTTTTAGTCCCTCCTTATTTTGTTAGGTTTCTTTATATATATATAAATGTTTTAAAGGGAATTTTGTTGTTCGCTCAAAGAAGGCCAAGAGTTCCTATCTGTTTCTCTTCAGATAGGGCTGTTCAATAGCCAGAACCCATCTGCCACAATCTTTTCAGATTTGCAAGCCCCCAAGACTACTGTGCAACACGAGAGAGCAGAAATTGTACATTTGACTAATCTAGATATTGCTATTGTCATGATGTTTCAGTTTCTGGTAATATACAGAAAAGTCATAGCCATGAATGATTTTTACCGCAGAGCTGTTGGTTGAAAAGTATCTCTAGAGATCTCCTAGTCCAATCTCCCACTCCAGCCAGAGGATATTCCCAATATCACCAACTCCTGGTCTTGTCTAGACAAATCTTGGAAAGGGGGATTGAGCTAGCTGATCTCCAGGGGTTCTTTCCAACCCCAACTCTTCTGTAATTCTGCGTAATAAACAAAATTCCCAGAAATTATTTCTGTCCATCACAGGTCCTAGGTCCCTGAACATCTTGAAAATGCACTGTTTCATACTCTCCAGTTTCCCCACAAGGTCTTTTGAAATGGGAGAATGAAAACTGAACCCACTACTGCAGAGGTGGATTCCCCGTGACCAAGCAGAGGGGTACACTCTTTCTTCCCAGTCTGCAGACCATAATCCCCCTAACAAAACTTATCCATAGTTTCCTTTATTTGCACTGAGAACAGGTTCTTGGTTCATATTCACCCAGGAGTCCATTCTACTGACCTTGCCACCAGGAATTTCAAGTCCTTTTCAACAAGTCAGTGGCCAGCTCACCATGTCTCAGCCTGTACCAAAGAGTGGGAATTCCCATCCTGGTTACAGGCCTTTGTACTTCTTGGCAAACTCCACCAGGCGTCTGTTTGCCTTGTTCTCGGATTGCACAAGGTCTCTCTGGGTTGGAACTCTGCAATTCATTGTGTTGGTCACTGCCCCTAATCTGTGAATTCGCTGAGAACAATTTGTGTGTCACCATCAGGTCGTTTCTGAGGACAATGGACAATGTGAACCCCAAGGCTGATGGACAGACTACAAGGCTCCTCTGCTCATCACCATCTGCCAGCCAGACATTAAGCCACTGGTGACTACCTTCTATGCCTGCCTGTCCAGACAGGTTTCTAGCAGCTCATTTGTCCTGCTCACACCTCCTGAGCTTGCAAGTGAGAATACTGTGAGATAGAGTGTCAAAAGCCTCACTGAAATCGATGCTCATTAAAATCACGGCTCTCTCCTTATCCACACTGCCTATTATTTTCCTACAGAAGGCCACGGGGTTGGTTAAGCAAGAGTCACCCTTGATAAATCTGTGTTGACTGTTCCTAATTACTTTCTTGTCCTTCACAAGCTTGGAAATGGATTTCAACAGAATGTGCTCCACAATTTTCCCAGGGACAGAATGGAGGATGACTGGCCTATCGTTCCCTGGTTCCTCCACCTTGCCTTTTCTGGAAACAGGCATCAAGGTAGCCTTTTTCCACTCGAAAGACTTGCCCTGTTTGCCCCTCCTTTTCACAGATGATGGCAATAATATCACCATCCCATCCACAATCTCTGCCAGAATTCTTATGTAAATCCCATTATCTTCATCGATCACGAGTTCAGCTTCTCTAAGGAGTTCCTAACATATTGTTCCTCCACTACTTTTTGCACTCCCCCTTCTCAAACTCTGCTGATAAATACGGAGGTCTGGAAGAAGGTTTTGCTTACCAGTATAAGCAAGCACTGAGTACTTCAATATTTTCCACATTGTTCATTGTTGTCCCCTCTAGCCATCACTGAATTCCTACTTTTTCCTGAGTTTTGTTGTACAAATAGCATGACTGTAAAGTCCCTTATTTTTGTGTTAAATGCCCCTCACACATCTGAGATCCAGACAGGCTCTGGCCTTCCTGATTTCATCCCTAAGTGCCCGGGCAAAATTTTACCTTTTTTTTCCCCTCCATACCTACTTCTACCGCTTGCATATTTCTTTTCTGTGTTTTAGTTCAATAAGATTCTGCCTTCTTAGTCAAGCGTAACTTCTGCCAAAATTCCCAGCCTTCCTGCACATAAATACGGTCAACTCATGAGATTTCAATGAGTCCTTGAAAAATCAGCCAATATTTCTTACTAGAGAATAAGTATGTACAACTTTGGCTGGAGATTGCATGTATTGTGACTTGCCTTCATTTCCCTCAAATATTAAAAAAAGCTTCTATGAGTGGTAGAAACAATATTCTGTTTAATTACCCAATTAAACAGCTTTTCTTCTTAAAATAACAGCTGCACTATACTTCAAATAGGCATATGTTATAGCACCAGAAGGAGGTACTATAACTATATATAGGACAAAGAAGGGGGGGTGGAGCATATGTACTTTCACTCACTACAGAAAATTATTCCCATCCTTATCAGATTTGGACAGAGGAGAGTTGTGCATTTAGCCATTGCCTTCCCTATTTCAGGGTCCACATCACCCCAAGACTTAGTCTGTTACTCAGCTCCTCCTTGAGCCTTGAGCTATCTGAACCTCAAGAAAATCTCCCATGCCCCTGAAAGAAGAAATACACCTTTTCTTCCATCCATGGGAAGACGTCCCATTCTTGCACCTGCACAAAGCCTCACTCCCCTTCTCGCCACAGCTGGTGCAGTGTTGCAGCCCAGGCTGTCTGGCCACGTAACACTTGGCACACTGCAGCTGGCTGCTGCTTTCCTGTCCCAGAAAGAATCCCACCTCAGCAGATCTTGTAGGGCCAGCCTGTTCCGGCTGCCTCCTGCTTCCCTTTTCTCACTGCAATATTCCAAACCCAGAAACACCTCCATAGCTGTGCAACTGCACCTTAACCTTAGCTAAGGATTGATGGCCATTGCTTCAGTAATAAGAGTAGAATCTTTATTCTGCCTTAATTTAGAACTGGAATTTGAATTCTTGAACATTCCAAAGCAGTTGATGTGGCTATTGTTTTCACTCTCTAGAAAGCGCTTTTCTATATGTTGAAAGCCAACATAACTGGTGGAAGGTGTAAGATAAATGTGTATTTGTAAGAGGCAAAGACTACAATTTCCTGCCAAAATAATAAAGCCGTCATTTTCTAGTGGTGGGATAACAGCAGGATAATTAAACACCCACTTTATGTGCCTGATCTCTGCAGTTATGGAGAGAGGGAGAAAAGTCAGCTGATCCTTATTGTCTCCTGAAACATGATGGTGTAAGCAGAATACTCAGCAAGGGAGAAAGTACGATGCAGCTGAGAACCATGGAAGGAGAAATCACTTTGGCTTAGAGAAGGAATAATTTGTGCTGCCTGACTAATATCTCTGATCTTCCATTTTGAATCACAAGAAACCATCCTGTTAGCAAAAACTAGAGGACCAATTCTGTCATTTTGGCAAAAGCTTTGAAAGTCGATGATGCCAATGTTTAATATTTTCTAAGCGTGGATAACATCTTCCTACTTAGGGAATATAGTACAGTATTTGAAGGCAAGGAGTTGTTAGCTGGTATCAGCAGGAAACTTGAAACATATCATAGAGAAAAATGTGATCTTTATCTGCTATGGTTAACAGGTTAAGAGTGTGAAGTGGATTTGCATTTATATTAGCAGCACTTTTCCAAATATAGATCATAAGAAACTAGTAAGAAAAGTCGTGAGGGAGGTATGAAGACTGGTCAGGGAAAATGGATTAATTATAGGTAGTAAGTGGGCCCCTGAAGGATCATAATGAATGATAAAGGATTCTCCAGTCAGAATATGACAGATGAGGTTGCCTGGAGCTATTTTCTATTTAACATTTATATTAGTGATTTAGAAGTTGATTTGATATGGAGTGCATCAAAATTTATACATGACAAAAGCAGGAGGATTTTTAAAGTCAATACTTGGAGGACATGATGGGATTACAAAAGAATTTAATGAAGATGCAAAACCAAACCAGCATGTGAAATTTAATGTTGACACATGGAAGAGATACACTCAGAGAGACTGAAACATGCCTCTGGTGTTGTACCTTGAAAGGTGCTGTTTGTGAAGAACAGAGGGTTCCTTAGCCTTTTGTAACTTTAGTCTTGCTGAAGTTCCCTGAATGGTGGCAAGTGTTCCTTTCAACACCCCTCTGAAGTGCTTATTTAGGTGATTATTTTCATTCTCATCTCAGTCTTATGTTGTTGCTGGATGTCAGACAAGAAATATCATTTTTATATGAATCATACTTTATAAGCACTCACACCTACTATGCCCAAACACGTATCGAGAAAATATCATAAAAGACTTCTCTATTTTAAATGCTTTGGTTTTAGAGAGTGAGAATATAGAGAGGAATTATGACAGATGCTGTAGAAGAAAACCGTGAAGTTTGCTCTCACTCCAAAGAGGAAATGAGATCCTCTTTTTGACTAGTTGATTTGGTAGGATATATATTAACTCTATTTTTATGATGAAGTGTTGCTTTAGGGGGAAGCTAGGCATAGCAGCTTAGTACCCTGCAAAACTGCAAGGCTTTCTTGCTTTAGAATAATTATGTGTCCCAGTACAAAATACCTAGTTACAGAGCTGAATGTGGTGGCTTATTTTGCCAACATTAAAATTTAACTAAAGCGCTTCAGAAAACTTAACTTCTTGTGATACATTGTGTCCAACATGTAGAATTCTCAGAACACTTGGCCATATTTACCACAACTCTTAAGAAAACAAGGCCTGTTACAAATCCTATTAATTATCACGTCCTGGCTCTAGTAAAACCTTTGTAGGAACTGACAAAAAAAAAGATTGAAATTAGACTGAGACTCCTCTGCAGCCTGTGGAGAAGCCCATAGTGAAGAAGTTGAGCCCCTGCAGCCCATGGAGGTTAACAGGGATGCAGAGATCCAACTGCAGCCCATGGAGGAGACCCACAATGGAGCAGGTGGATGCCTGAGAGGAGGCTGATAACCTGTGGAAGGCCTGTGCTGGATCAGGGTCCTGGCAGGGATCCACAGACCCATGGGGAGAGGAGCCCATGTTGGAGCAGGTTTTGTGGTAGGACCTGTGATCCCTGTGACCCACACTGAAGCAGCCTATTCTTGAAGGACTGCATTTCATGAAAGAATTGACCCACACTGGAGTAGTTTGTGGAGAACAGCTGCTGTGGGATGGCTATGTATTGGAGAAGTTTGTGGAGAAGTCCTTCCCATGGGAAGGACCCCACATGGGAGAAGGGGAAGGACTTGTCTGCCAGAGAAGTGGCAGAAACAACCTGTGATGAATTTACTCTAACCCCGATTCCCATCTCTCTGGGCTACTGGAGGAAGAGGAGGGAGACCTGAGGAAGGAGAAGTGGAGGGAAGGTGTTTTTAAGGTCTTATTTTACTTCTCATTATCCAGATCTGATTTTGTTGGTAATAAATTCAATTACTATCTCTAATTTTAGTCTGATTTGCCTGTGATGGTATTTGATAAGTGATCTCTCCTAGTCCTTATCTCAACCCATGAACCCTTTGCTATATTTTCACTCCCCTGTCCAGCTGCTGAGGCAAGTGATAGAGAGTCTTGGATGGGTGTCTCACATCCAGTCAGGGTCAACCCACTAGACCAGTTCCAGAGGGAACAAACACAGTGGTTTGTAATCACATCTCAAAGTTTTCTTTTCCATGTATTATTATTCTTTAATCAAAGATCTGACATAGACATCTCAAATCAGAGTTACTGGCTCCCAGTGGAACAGCACTGAAATTGATATTTACGAGTTCAGATAAAATTTACAGTATCTCTAGAGATTTGCAGAATTTGCAGCTCTAATGGCAAGTGGTTTTGGAGATCTCTTTTTCTCTGCAGGGCACATTGTAGGCATTTATGCTTTTTAAGGGCCCATGGAGTATACTTCTTCCTCTTCGTTTAGTCATCTTTAAATATTAATTCCATTGTTTTCCCCTTGTTTTCATATCTGAAATTCAGTTAATAGTGTGCTATACCAGTGACTCTTTCTGAATTAGCTTTTATAAGCTATTTCAGAGCTGTCTTCTGTCATGTTTCCCCAAGCACAGGCAAGGAGGAATTATAAATTCATTTATGCTAAGCAATGCTTTCCTGCTCAAATAGCACCCACAGTTTTTTTTCATGGATACAGGCAGAATATGGTAATACTCAATGTAGGAGAGGGATTCTTGTGCCAGTCACGTCACAGCTTGCAAGAAAGGAGAAAAAGCTGGTTTCTTCCTTCCACACAAATGCTGGTGGATCAGGATGGTGGCAGCACAGTATTTTCCATCAGCACTGAAAAAACTTATATTTACCTTTCCTCTAGTATGTCGTGAGAAGCACTTCATGATGCCATCACAGTTTACCAGTTACCCACAGTTTATGCTTTCCCTTTTGCCAGCTCACCAAATATCCAGAGTGCTTCCTCCACCTGGGGTAACACCAGAGGGCTACAAAACACCTCTAAGCAGATAGATCACACCGAGTTTGAGCGACATGAATTTCCTTTTTTTTTGGGGGGGGGGGGGCGGGGGGAAGTTAAAAAT
>VYZT01028761.1:38616-85242 GCA_013400735.1 Pomatostomus ruficeps | reverse complement strand
ATGAGGAGCTAAACCATCACTTTAAAAATGAAGCAAAATGCCTATCATATAATACACACTGACTTCTTTCCAACCAAGCATAAAATCTTTCTAAAGCTGATTTCTGTTCCTATATTTTCAATGTCAGTGGTGATAATACAGCATTCAAAGAAAAAGAGTGATAGACTAGAAATTTTGTTTGGTTGTTTTTAGAGGAAAAATAAGGCCAAACTGAAAATTCATGTGTAATAGCATTTAACAAAAAGAAAGAAGAAGGGGAAAAGGCATATAAAAAAGGAAAAAAACCTGTCAGGAGTGTTAAATGGTGTATGATAAGTTAATGTTGGTAATGCATCATCTTTAATCATAGTGTGCATGATGGGACTAAAGCAGAAACATGGAACATGAAAAAAGAATGTTAATTGAAAAAGGGAACAAAATTTTTAATCAAAGAATAAGGAACTTATAAATGACAAGATTAATAATAACAACAAAAAAAAAATCAGAAGTGCCAGGGTTGCTTTGGAAGCAATTAGTTACCATCCTGGAAGGCTGTGCAACAATCAGCCTCTAATGTACTTAATGAGCTTAAAGGTCATTTCTCACTCTCAACAATTCTTCATAATTCACTTCAGACACAACACAAAAATCACTGGAATATTTGACTGAGTATTACCTGCTGAGGCATAAATGCTTTGTTTCTGAAATGGTCTTTAGATAAAACAGAGCATTTTTATATAACTGATTTGCATGTAAGTGTGTCTGTATATTGGGCTCAATGGAAAATTTGGGGCAAAAAAAGCATTTGCCCATAATTGTGTTTTAAAAGTGGAAGTGTAATGAGGGAAAATTGAGGACAGAGGAAGATGAAGGGAGGCATGAAAGCTTCTTTCATAGCTATTCTATCACTGTAAGCAGTGAAATCATCTATGCAGAGAGCCCATTCCCTTCCACCTCTGAGCAGGCCTTGGCACCAAAGCCTAAACTTAAACCCAAATTCTCAACTTTGTTTCTGCCTTTGGAACATATAAAACCTGCTCATAAGCCTGAAATGTGTCCCAAATTTTTAAGTCTCTAAATTCAGATTTCAACATCGGCTTGTCCCTACTGCAGAGAAAGAGCTCTCAAAAAATGTCTTCACTGTTTTCAAGATCTCTTTTGAACTACTGTGGAAAATTAAGATGAAAAATTAGACTCCTACACAAGATTACACCCATTAGGGAACCAAGAAACCAAAACGCTTATTTACCCATATATTTACTTTGGAGACTGGCTGACAACACAATGTATCTCACCTGCCTGAGATAGTTACTACAGAAGCAAATACAGAAACCAATGAGTGACCTAGAAGATGAGTGGAAGCCTGGGGTAGGCATAATCACTTCTGTAAAGGATAATAAAAAATGTTTTTATGAATACATTAATAGCAAATGGAGGGGCAAGGAAAACCTCCATTCTTTATTGAGCATGAAGGGGAACATAGTCACCAAAGACAAAGCTGAGGTACTTAACACCTTCTTTTCCTTGGTTTTCAGCAATAAAACAGGTTGTCCTCAGGACAGCTGGCCTCCTCAGCTACCAGTTTAGTGCAAGGTGTGTGAGCTGGTCCCTGGGGGCTTGGCTCAACTCAGCTAATAGAGTGTGGCAGGGAGCAGAATAGCCCCCCTGTAATACAGGAGGAAGAATTTAGAGACCTGCTGATTCACGTAGATTCGCACAAGTCTATGGGACCAGATGGAATCCTTCCTAGGATGATGAGAGAGCTGGTGGAAGAGCTCACCAAGCCACTCTCCATGACTTATCATCAGTCCTGGCTGACTGAGGAGGTCCCAGATAACTGGAAGCTGGTCAATGTGACAATCCTCCATAAGAGGGCTGGAAGGAGAATCTGGGAAACTACAGGCCTGTCAGCCTGACCCCAGTGCCCAGAAAGGTTATGGAACAAATCATCCTGAGTGCAATGACACAGCACCTACAGGATGGTAGGGGGATCAGACCCAGCCAGAATAGACTTGGTAGGGGCAGGTCCTGCCTGACCAACCTGACCTCCTTTTATGACCAGGTGACCTACCTGGTGGATGAAGGAGAGGCTGTGGATGTTGTCTACCTGGGCTTCAGCAAAGCCTTTGGCACTGTCTCCCACAGGATACACTTGGAAAAGCTGGCAGCTCACGACTTGGACAGGTGCACTCTTTGCTGGATTGAGAACTGGCTGGATGGCCAGGCCCAGGGCGTGGTGGTGAACAGTGCTGATTCCAGTTGGGAGCCAGTCACCAGTGGTGTTCCGCAGGGATCTGTGCTGGGACTGGTCCTGTTCAATATCTTCATTGATGATCTGGATAAGGGGATCGAGTCCACCATTAGCAAATTTGCAGATGACACCAAGCTGGGAGTACTTAGTGCTGGATGTGGCACTTAGTTCCAGTTGTCAAGATGGTGTTGGGTCATAGGTTGGACTTTGTGATCTCAAAGGTCTTTTTTAACCTAATTGATTTGTGATTCTGTGATAATATCCTGGGTTTTAAAAACTGTCAAGCTTGCATGCTTTCAAGTCTGAACAACAGCTAGATTTTCTTTTATTTCACCCCCTCAAAAAATCCTTCTATTGCATGAAATTTTTATCAAAGTTCCTATGTATAGATTAAGTTGTATGAGTCTGAGGCTGTAGATTTTTGCCATGAAGAGCTATGAACATACTGTAGCTGCATTTATTATTTTGTCTATTTTGGCTTTATTTACTGAAAAAACTATCTTTTTCTTTGATTTGCATAAAGTGCCAATGGCAATATTTTATTTTATACTGGTAACCTGCAGTTTAAAAATGTGCTGTTTGATTTCCTTAGGAACTGTGGAAGCTGATGTCTTTTTAAGTCCCAGACAGCAGTAAAATAATATTTTTAATGGTGCTATTTATTTTGACTGAGACATCAAATGACAGAGATAATTTTTTATATTATTATTAGACCTCTCTCACATACAAATAAAAATTGTTTTTCTTATATTTGTATAAAGCATACTTTTTTCTGCTGTAATTGCTAGCTTACATTGACTCTTCTGTAATGAACTCATTCTGCATTTGTATTATCTCCTACTTTTTGATAAAGATGGCTTTACATAACTATGAAGGATTCAAGATCAGATGGAGGGTTGTGTTTAAGTAATAAGAATAAATATAGATAAGGCTGTTTAAGTCATGTGTGTGATAGTGCATATTCTGCTTGTGATTGCACTTCATCTCATGAGATGGGAGTGAAACAAAGTGGATTAAGACAATTCAGTGGCAGAGCAGGAAGAGGGGAAATCTGGCATAGGGTGGCTGTCCTACCCTGGGCACACAGCTGTGCATTTTCTCTGCCTGCTGCAGGAGGTGAGTCATTGCCTATAGAGGAATGAGGGGGCAGGCAGGGAGCTGAGTGGAAGCACAGAGAGGCTTCTCCTGCAAACCCAGCTGGGAACTGTCTCCAGATTGCCACCCACAGTGGACATGTCTTGGATGATGTTTCCTTTGCTGGCTTGTGCAAGGAGACCTGACCTGCATGTTAGAGGAGGCCTGCAGGTTAGTCTCAGTGCGTAACTCGCTGTTGAAAGGAGACTGGGGAAGGTAAGAGGAATCCAAGAGTCCTACCAGTTTAGTGCAAGGTGTGTGAGCTGGTCCCTGGGGGCTTGGCTCAACCCAGCTCTGCTTCACACTCTGATGCCACAGACCAGGCTACCATGGTGGGACCACGGCAGACCATCAGCTGCCAGGGTTGCCTTATGCCAGTGATCAAACCAGTTGGGTTGGGTTTAAAAACAAAGACTGGACTCATTCACAGAGTAGGAGCAGAGTCATTTACAGTACATTACAGAGTAGGAGCAATGCACCTCAAAGAAGCTGTCAGTGGCAAGTAACAAGCTGGTCACTCTCCAACCTTCCCCTTCAGGCAGCAGCAGCAGCATGTGTCACTATGAGCAATGCAACGTCAGCTCCCCTTGTACTTTAAATTATCTTTACTTTAGATTTACAGGACCCTGACTGTCTGGCTTTCTGGTCCAAATGAATAAGACACACAAGGTCATGTTTTTGCTTTATTTGAAAAAGTTAAGGACCATGAAAACTCAAGTGTTCCTTTTCTGTTCTTAACTGAGCTGATTTAATCTTACTGTCAGATAAAATCCATATGAAATGCTTCTACCCATACAGTGGTTTAAATCTGAAATTATTCTCTTTGCACCATACTTTCTTCAGCAGAGTTTCAGAGGATTTGATGGATCAGACCGCAGCCTTTTATCAGATGACATTTTCTGTATTTGACTTGCCAGCTGATAAATCCCTCCAGTACTTCCTTCAAGAGAAATGAAAGTTGATTTTTCCCCCTCATTGCCTTCTCATAGCCCCCCTTTCCTTCTCCAGAAAAGCAATGTCATCTTGATTGATGAAAGTATCACTTAATCCTCCATCTCTCTAAGGTTTGTACAGGCTGTCCCTTTTTAAAACAAATATTGCTAATTTAGCATTTATTGAAGTAGCAGTTCAAACACTACAAAATTCATAAAGCACTAAATTGCAACATCTTTTCTTCTTTAAGAAAATGAAGCTGTGTCAAAAGACTTGGCACTAGATGTATTATGTGCAGTTTAAAGAATGTTTTCTAAATCTTTAGGGAGTGCTAGGCTTATAATATACTTTAAATATTTTCTTTCGTTACAGGAGGATAGTCCTTTATATGTGGTGGAATGGACTTTTTCACAGAGGAAGTAGGGAAACTGAGAGTAGATATTCACATGAGAGAATAGGAACAAAACGTATTCTATACGTGTAGCAGCAAATCTTAGGATGACAGGGAAAAATGGTTGATACTTAAACTACCAGACACTAACTACGAGGTATTTAGCCAGATGGAACAGTTACATAAATCTACCGAATTCGGCAGTAAAACTAGACAAGTTTATATCTTATGGTACCGAGTGTTCCCATCCTATATGCAGTCCCATGAAAACAGAAGAAGTTTCTCCTGTCATTTCAGGCCTTTGAGATGACCTCTTCTGTGATCAATTTGTGGGCTGTTGTGAACTGCTTTCTTCTCAAAAGCAGCTCTCACACTCTTGTTCTTGCAGGTTTTGCTCCCAGCAGCCTGGTGACATTTAAAAATTATTGCAGTAGTGACAACAATTAAATAGAAACATCTGAGAGGTTCCAAGTTATTACAAAACTCTACTCTCATAGAATCATTTCCTGCTTCACCAGACATAAACCACTTATTTTTCCATACACATCTTCAAAGGGAAATGCTGAAACTTATTAAATAAACCATATTATTGCTTTGGATTAATTAACAGATGGCTTAATGATATGCACTAGTAATTGCTACTGCTTGCACATATTTGATTATACTTTATTATCATAATTGTGTTTAAAATACATCATAGCCATTGATATTTTGTGTTATGTTTATAATTGGTTAACAATTTCCCTGAGAATTATGAGTTTTGCAGAGATTGCTATCTTGTTATGTTCTGTGTCAAAAGGACTTTTAGGCAGCTTTTTTCATCATGGTTAAATAAAGATATATTCAAAATATAGATTAAGGATAGCTATGTGCAGTGGTGAGAATCATCATTTTCAACCAGTTTAGTCCATCACACTTTCATAAAATTAATTCACTGCTTCATGACTGTTTGCAAATGGTAATCATCCTCTTGTCTGACTAGTTTTATTGAAAATGAATATTGCAATAATGTTATTTTTCAAGTCTTCAGACACAGCCTCAGTGTTCCAAATTGATTCACACTATGAATGAATCTAAGTGCCTAAAAATACTTACATAGTGCTAAGAAAGGACTCGAAAAGATGATGACACTTTGTTTCTTACAATAAATTAATCTGTCTTTGGGTTCAGGACAAATCTGTTTTTTTCAGTGATATAAATTGCAACAATTAAATTTGGTAATTCAATTTTCTGCACACACCCCCCTCCAAAAAACCCAAACCAAGAAAAAGTAAAAAAAAACCCCAACACCTAACACTCCAAAAAGGTATATTAAAGGTCTAAACTCAAGAAGACAAATTTACAAGAAAGATTTCCATCCTTAATTCATGATGTTGTGCAGCATGAATTGTGCAAAAACAAATGTTGTTCTCCAACTTTGCTTAAAATTCTTTTTGAAGCTAACCAAACAGTGGATAAGGACAAACTAGTAATTTTTTAACCTTTTGAAGCTGTTTGACTTTTTTTCAGCTCTTCAAAAATTATTAAGGAAAGATGATGACCATTATGTCACAGGTTTCATTATTCCTATTATGAAACAAAAGCTAACCAAAGAGTAAGGAAATAGAAAAAAAGACATACCAGTCAATTCTCATTAGGAAAACAAGGAGGTTAAGTACTGTATGTCTAAATAACTCAATGAACCATAAAACTGAATGAACATGAAAAATAAAATGTAAACTCTTCCTGTCACGTGTTTTGACTTCTACCATGAAGCAGAAAGCCAAAGCCAACAAATTATTTGGACTTCTGTTACTGTCTTGTTCACAAAGAGGCATCATAACCAATGCAAAAAGGTTTACAGCTCTCCCCTGTGTGTGAGCCTGGATGTGGACAAGGTGTATGATTGGAAAACCCCTTGAATTTCAGAGGCAGAGGACAAATGTCTCTGGTTTAAAAAAATATGTCTCAGTTTTACAGTAATGATTAATGAGTGCTGTGGCTCTACTTCATTGTTCATTCTTGCCAGGCTGTTTCCCCAGCCACACAGAGATCATCATCCTTACGGTGTTCAATTCACAAATATCTATAAGCCCATTCCAGGATTTCTGTGGCAGGTAAGGTATGTGCCAATGTAGCTGATTTCAAATTTGAAGTAAATTAATTTGGATTTAACACTTTAAAGCACACACTGTGTCTCAGAGAGTCATACAACTTTAGAAAAAATTCGGTTTATTTATAGAAATTAAGAGGATCATTGTTTTCTTTGTTTTACCTCATCCATACACTTTTACTCAGGCAATGCTGGGTTTGCTTTCTCTTATCTGTTTTCCAGTGACAAATAACTGGTTGCCACGGTGCAGTCGGTAGGGGCACCATGCGTCCATCCGTGGTTCCAGGGGCTGCCGGGCTGCTCCAAAGGCACGGGAGGGCTGGCGAAGTTCCTGCAAGGTTTCGCCCAAACCCCCAATGGTACAGGCACGCCGAAGAAGGAGAGACAAGCGGAGGGGCTTTCCCAGATGGTTTATTTGGCACCAGGATTGTGCTGGGGAAGCACTGGCACAGCGTGTTACAGTTACATAAACACTGACACAAGGGAGCGGGGGGAGGGTACAACATCCAATAGGGGAGGAGTGCTGGGTTTGAATTTGGCAGGCTTTGTATAGGATTGTGCAATACAGAGCCCTCCAGGGGGGAAAACAGATACCGGGACGGAGGGGAAGGGGAGATAGCAGAGCCTGGCCATGAGATAAACCGAAACTGGCCAGAGCACACCGCAACAACTGGTGATATAAACCACAAAAATGGAAATACTCTCTAACATATATTTACAGATTAGGCTGCAGTTTTCACTGAATTGTACTTGTACTTCAAAGCCTTCCTTTTGTTCAGCTATATAATGTATAAAATAACCTATGAGGGAACAGAAGGTCCCTGCTGCTTACGGCAGATTCATAAATCCATATTTAGCTATGGAATTTTGTTCCAATAGTGCTGAACACCTTTAGTTTTCACTAAAGCCCCTATAAGAAAAAATAATCAGACTGAGGATAGTATCAAGGGGATTTAGATGCATCAGTTTGGAGAAACACCTTTGAAAATGGCAACCACTAATTTTAATAGTTCTGTACAACAGCCATGTAATTAACATCATTCAAAAAAAGTCATTAATATGCAATTGTCATATCCCTTATAACTAAGATCTGGTATCACTCCTGTTGCACACAGAAGACTTTTTATTGCTGAAGTTTCTATGGGAATAATATCTGAAGCATCACAAAGAAATGGCAAGAGCAATCTGTCTTAGATCAAAAATGAAATCCCAGTCTGAAGCAACTACAGAAATATTCTCCTTCTTCTAAGAAGAATAGAGGACAGACATTTAAAATATTTTACGGAATGCCACTGAAATCTCATAGCAGAATTTGACTATTGCTTTCACTTTTTATTGCTGTCCACTTAGCAATTGTCCTTGAGGAGGAGGGCTCTGCAGAGTGCCCTACTTTGAACAACTCCACATCCCAGTAAAATTTAACGTAGGCTAAGTGAGCAGAGCTGTATGTTGATGCAGAGCAGCACTTCTCACACAAGAGTCTGTAAAATTGTGTGGCAAAACTGTATTGCCTAATGGGCCATCCGAGAAACTTAAGGTAAAAAAACTGCTCAAGTCTACCCCTTTAACCAGACCATCAAAGCCAAACACAGGAATAATCATGAGCAGTCAGCCCTTTATTCCCAATGTATCTCTGTTTTCCTTCTCTCGCTTAGGTGATTCATAGTTCTCATTTTAAATTATAAAAAAATATTTTATATTACATTTATAATACAGAGTTAGAAAAATGCTGTTTTGATTTGAATGGGTCATTCTCAAAATGTAACTAAACTACTTAAAAGCATGCACCATTTAATAGATCATATAAATAATGCAGGTGGCCTTTGGGGGGAAAATTATAGCAGCCAATAATTATTTTGTCTGGCATGGTTCACTTCCAATCTTAGATTTCACTGCCATTAATTAAATGACACTGTCAGCAAAAGCCTTACACATACGATTTCCACCCGTTGGCAATGTAAACTCTCTTAAGAGGTGATTGGAACTGGACACCAAAAGGAATGATTGTCATGGCTCAATTTAATTTAAAATGCATATTATGATTTAATTTCTTACAGCAAGCTTACATGTATGAGTGGGGCTATTAGGAGTAAACAGGTCTCTATAAATGGTATAACTGAGGGGGTGGAGCACATCTGTTTTCAGGCTTTCCTATCCCAATTTTTCTCTGTTGCCTAAAGGCACAACTAAGAGGAAGAGTCTTTCGTTTTTAGCCTAATTTTTTTCTGTATGCTGGGTGAGTGGCTTGGCAACTGGGCAGCTCTTAGTGCCTGGGTGGTTTGAACTGCAGTAGCTGTGTTTTCACTAGCAAGTAGTGTGGTCCCCCAGAAACCCATCAGGAAAGCCAGATGGGGCTTTGGTGTTGAGGACCTGAAGACAACACTGTACAAATTTGGGGGCTTTAATTTTGGACAAGCTCTAGTCTCACTTGTGTTCTAAATGCACCTGTCTTTAGGAGTTTGTGCAGTGAATGCACTCCTTGAGTACATCTTTCCATTTTGTTTCATCCAAAAAGACAGTGCTACTCTGCACGCTCCAAGATGATGCTGCGGTACAAACCAGTGCCCAGGACAAGGGATGAACAGCAGATTCACTTCAACTGATGTGAACAGAAACATTAACTCATATGTACATAGTTACTCCAGAGATAAACAGTTCATCAAAGCTAAATGACCAAAAAAACCATTTTCTAGCCATTTGTACTGCTTGTCAGTCTGCCTCTTCTACCCAGTGACATTAAACCACTGCCAATTTTAAACAAAGAGGAAAATGCTGCATCCTGCTGAGTAGAGGACATAGTACTGAATCTGGGGCCCTTCTCAAGTGACAGCAGCCAGCAGACAGGTCTTCCTCACTCAATGACTCTGCTGGGTTCCATACTAACTAGCCAAGATCCTGATTTTATTCACCTAGCCTATTTTCTTAGACACAATTAAGTGTCTTTAAACAGAAAATGGTGGTTTATTTAGAATAACTTCTCTTCTACACAAGCAATCCAAGGATGTTTTCTATTTTGAATGTATAAGCCAAATTTTCTGTCTTGTGTGCTATAAAAGGCTTGCGTCTTCAAAGGACTTTGTATGGGATACTATTGACAATTCTTGCTCAACTGAAATGAATTGTTGTGTGTGCAAAAAGGTCAGTAGTAACTTCAAGAAACAGCCTTTAAAACCTGGAGGGAGAAGAACGTTTTCAAAATTTAAGATGGAGTTGTTCTAGAACTGAGATTTTATTAAGTGCTGCTCTTTCCTGGAGCGGAGGTAACTAACTTAGTGACCATGCTTCCCTATGTGTTATTCTATATTGATCTTAAATATTTTTCTAGGCCTTAAATTGGGCGGTGGGAGGGGTGGAGGGGAATGTCCCAGATATTTTGGCAAAATCACAAGTATTTGCCTTTTTTAGCAACTCAAGTCATCACAATTTCACTGTTTCTCTATTTCCTCAGTCAGTTATAAACATAGACTGAGTAAATTTGTACCCACCACGAGCTCCAACGTTTCATTGTTTCTTTCTTTTACCAGTCTTGTCTTATTCTTTCCTCAGGGGAGGCACTATTTTTCTTCCAAATGAAGAATAGAGTGGAAGCTCTAATGATTCACACTTTATTTCTTCTGCCCTCTGTGATCCAGCGTCTTATTACTTAGGAAGAAAGTGAGATTGAAATCTCACACCCCAGCAAAGTAAAAGATAGCATTTCTGTGATTTGACCAATATGAGTCAATGGAGTATGTCGTACTTTTCTGCAACATTCTTATTCTCTCTACACAACCTAAATTAAGTAGTACACTAGCTAAAATACACAGTTGAATGTTGCCTATAAACCCAGCATAGATGTGCATTACACTATTTAAGGAGTTGACAGGATTTGACATTGTGTACAAAATTTCCTTGAAGGAATGGACTAGGTTTCAACACTTATGTAATCAGTATTAACGTGAAAAACAACACGTGTGTCTGGTTTTCTTTTTTCATATGGCCTTTTTCAAGTTTCATTGCAATGGTGTGAAGGTTACAACCATTCACATTCCCAGACTGCTTTCTGAGATTAATTGCAGTTACTGTCCAAAAAATCAGCCCTCAGAGAGGACTGAGAGATGGCTGCTCTCTGTGAGAAGTGAGGAGGAGACAAAGGGCAGCTGGAATGGGGTCATGGGCTGTGGGCAGCATGGAGGAACCTTGGAGGGAGTGGGCAGGGACAGTCAGGACCAGTGGTGCCCTCAGGGCACTGACATCTATCTGGTCAATGATTCAAAGATGACAATGCAAGTTTTAGGATGTGTTATAAGTAATAGAAAAAGATAAAAATAGTGTTACGATGTTGCACAATGCCGGCATGGTGCTCCCACACACCAAATGGCGCACATGTGCAGTCCTGCTTCACTGCTGGGAATTGCCCTGGAGCTGCAGAGGGCAACATTTGCACAACAGGTATGATCAGAAGAACGTGGCAGCTTCCAATATGGGGACAAATTAGGCAAGATAGTTCTTTATCTGGAAAAAGAGATGATTATGAGTGAAATTTACAGTGACAAAGGTCTATAAAATTAAAAACTTGCAGAATTCATAAAACAAGAATGAGTGGAGAGTTTATGACTCACAAGGCAGCAAGCTTGCAACAAAGAATTTTGTTTTCACAGTGTGCGAAGAGAAAGCTATGGAAATCATTGCCACAGGATATTTGAGAGAACAATAAAGTAAGTGAGTCTTTAAATGGATTAGTCAAATTCAAAATGGATCCTGTAACCAAAGCTCTGCTGAACATGCATTACAATCTTTGTCCCTAGACCCTAAACTATCACCTGCTGTAAGGCTTACACCTGTCATTTTCATTATATCATATACAGTTGGACACCTTCAGGGAAAAGACACAGGTTAGTTTGGTTCAGCCTGACAGCTTTTATTTTCTCACATCTCTTTGACGAATAGAGATTCAGATCCTCCTCTTTGATCTTATGTCTCATCAGTGTCTCAGCTTCTCAAGTCCTTCTGTGGACAAGTGGGCGCTCAAAACAAGTCATGTCCTGTGAGAGGCTTTGTCTCGAGAAGGTATGTGCATATCAGAAAGGGCTGGCACAAAACAAACTTCAGCATAAACTTGATTAAAGACTACCTCCACAGTCTGTGGAAGGAGTTGGTTTTCTGACATCTCTTCCTGTAGCATTATTCAGAAAGATATGTAGGTATATATATGTGTAGTCAAGGGTAATAAATAACCAACACTTGGAGTACCAAGCCCCTGAGCTTTTTTTAGTTAATCCATCTGCAAATAAATCTCCTAGTGGGTTAGGCCAGCTCCAGCAAATAAGACTGTTTCAGCCAAGTGGCAATACTTGCAATCTTCATATCTGACTGAATTCATGCTGTCAAACATCTATTATGTGGAACATTGCTCTCAAGCCAAGCAACATGCAGATATGTTAATTATTCTTCCTGTTCATCCTTCCCTCAGGCAATGTTTTAATGAAAGCCTCAGGCAACCCCTGACTTTCCAAACACCTTACTGACTAGATACTGTATTTTTGTAACATTCAAAAATGAGGTGAGAAAAAACCCCTAGTTTTCTTTTGTCTCTGTACACAGTCATCTTCTTTTGTCAGATTCAGAGCAGTGGAAGCTGCCCCCTGAAAGCAGCCCTGAACCACACAATCAACCAGTTTCATAGCCAATGTAGCAGGATTTGCCTCTAGTTTACTTTCTTCTCTGCTCACAAAGCAAGGTATACGATCTGAGCAGTTCCTTCAGACAGCCAACATTCTTATAGTCACATCCAAAGAAGTGGGCAACATTGAGCAATTTAAATTTCCGCTTTTGCCTCAGTTTCTTCCACCATGAAATAGCAGATAGTAAAATTTATCTGTATGGAGAAGGAGAGAAAAAATTTTAGGTTCAGAGATAAGGTGTGATATATTTGACCTGTCAGGTATTTAAGTACCAATAGCCATGAGAAAAGCAGTTTGGTTTGCTGCTGACATTTCTGTTTTATCTTCCTCAGAGACATTTATATGCTTTTTCCATTTTTTTATTTTTTTTAAAATACATTATTCCCTTTTACAATATATTTCTCTTTAAGTTGGTTTCATTATGCGAGAAAATCTGGAGTACAAGGTACTGTACATAAATTCTGGGAAATACTCATTCAATCTCATTTGGTCTTTTTTCAGTAGTGCTCCAATCACCATCACTGTTCTCTTTGCAAGTAATTTAATGGTTGAGTTCCTTTTCATAAGGGTCTTCATTGTCAAGTAACTTCTTCAATTAATTCCTTATTGACCTACCAGTTTAACTATATTTGCAATGTAAACAGATAAGTTTATTTGCATCATTTAATGGCAGGATATGTGTATAGAGTGTGTCTGGAAGATGCCATTTTGCTTTGTTAAGCAACTTTGTTCTGCAAAGAGAGCAAAATTGTGTCTCAGGAACTGTCGTGGACTCTGTGTGGGAAGAGAGCATCTTCCAGCCCTATCCTAGAGTGCTGAATTTATCTGAGAGGAATTTCAGCACACAGTGCAAGGCAATAGCCTAAAGTGTAATGTCGGACAGTTGGATCAAAATTCAAGACTACAGTGCATCAGCACGGCAAATGCAGAGAAGCTTCTTAATCATCCCTGAGATGGAGAAAAGTCAATTATCTTTTAAAGTGATCTCCTGTGCAGAGAAATTTCTCCATCATCCCTGAGCTAGAGGAAAGCCAATTATCTCTTAAAGGGATTTCCTTCAGGAGCTGCCCCTTCAAAGACACTGTTCCTCTGTCTGTATCTGTCCTCATTGCCCCTGGTGAGCAGCACAGGACTATGGGGGTCATTGCTCAAGTTTGCTCTTGCCTTGCACACTACTGTGCCATGAGCCATTTCAATTTGGTCACAGAGCACGTGAGAAGTTCACAGTCCTCTCCTTGGAATATTCAGGTGCTCTTCCCATGCATTTACCCTGCCATGAATCTGCTCTCAGTGCCATTGCTCTGCACCCAGATTTTGGGAAAAGCTGTCAGCACTGAGGTACAGTGCTGCTGCATATGACTGGAAAAAACAACTCCAGCCAATGCCAGTGGTGAAAATAGACCATCCTTCCTGTGACCTCTTTATTGTAGTGAGATGAGCATAACCTTTAGAAACATCACAGTTGCTGTATAAAGTGTGCATAAAGAAAAGAGCTTTGTTCTTATTGTTTAAGCAATCTAACTTCATAAATTGCAGTCCCTTTAAATATATAGACACATACACTAGAAAAACATTTTCTAAATGTCATGACAGCACTACTTCTTTTGAAAGATGATGCATGTATCTTGTTCTATAAAGGAAAGAGTGGGGAGGAAGCTGACAACTCATTACTCTTGTACAATAAAAAAGGAGTGCTATATTACTTGAGTGTGTGAGGTATTTTTAAATTAAAATATAATAGTTCACATTTTGTGGCATCACTCTCAAGTCAAAGTGAACAGCAATAAGATTCTTGAACTTGAGTGAAAAACAAAATCCCGTGATGGTCTTACCAGAAGTTTATAGGCTGTTGCTATCCCAAAGCTTGAAAGGACTAAAACAGGTATGATTGGAGAGGATTAACTCTGGTTTAGACTTGACCATTGTGTGGATCCCCTTCAGCATTTATAAAGTTGCTTTGACAGCTTCCCCCTATTTCATCTTCTAAACTCATAATTGAATGTTCATTCCATGAAATATCAGGGAATGCCACAGCACTGATTCTCCTTGGCTTGAACTTAGCACACCATGATGAGATCTAAACAGCTCTCCTCTTGCATAAATGAATGAGATTCACTGGCCTTATGTAAGATGGAAACAGACTCCATTTTGTAAGCATGTGAAACACATGGCTGAATTCAGGAGAAGGAGATGTTTTGTCCACCATCTCTTCTTGCTGACCAGTTCCTGAGCAGAGTGACTTATGAACATGCATTCAACTCAGCCTTGTAAACCAAAATTTTTGTCCCATCAGTACTTGTTTCAAGCAGACTGGAGGGCGAAATGGTGAAATGCTGCTTTTCTTCACCCACAAGACTCGTGTGGTAAAGGGTAAGTTTATTCCCCATAATACAAATCTTAGTCATTTTGACAAATAACAGAGCCTTTATGATGTGCTCTGATACTGCATTTTTGCAGCTGATTTATAAGTTACTTCCCAGAGATAATTTTAATGGAGACTCAGTATTCAATTTTGAAATTATTTCACTGGCCCTGCAAATGCAGGGAACTTTCCCTGTATTGCTTACAGCACTGAAGAACATCCCATCATGAAAGGTGTATAAGTCTAAGGAGTATCTCTGTGAACAAGCATTTGGACAGACAGCCCCTGCCCCTTTCCTAAACCTCTCAGTGTACTTGTCCAAGAATGGAGCCAGAAAATTGTTATTCCTAGACAGCTGCTCAGCAAAGCCTCCATGAAGTTAAGAGAGCTTTTCAGACTCATTGCAGCTGACATATGGGGTCCCCTCCCATGAGCTGAGACATAGAATAATTTAATTTAAAATTCCTTTCCAAATGGCCTGAAGTGCTCCCATTAGCTACTAGAATGCTAAAATGGTTCTTAGTCTTTGATTCTGAGATTTCTTTATATTTTTTTGCACATACACACCCCACTTAAAAATTCTGTAGTTTTGAACTAAATTGCTCTGCAAGAAATCTGCCCACCTGTGGTGATAACTTCTGTCATGCACACATGTTTAGGGTAGGACTTCTTGCATTTAGGTCCTAGTCTTGTGAGGATACTGATCTTTTTTTCCCTTAGCCTTCCTGTTTTATTCTTAAACCAGATACATCTCTGTGGCATTTTGTTGCGATGCTGCCGGCAGAGGCACCGGGCATCCGACTGCAGTTTCAGGGGCCAGCCAGGCTGCTTTGGAGCACGGGAGGGCTGGCGAAGGTCCAGCAGGGTTTCACCCAAGCCACCGATGTTACAGGCGCACCGAGAAGGAGAGACAAGCAGAGGGGCTTTCCCAGATGGTTTATTTGGCATCAGGGTCATGCCAGAGAAGCACTGGCACAGCATGTTACAGTTACATATATACCAACACCAGGGGGCGGGGAAGGGTACAAACATCCTATGAGGTAGGAGTGAGGGGTTTGAATTAGGCGGGCTTTGTATAGGATTGTGAAATACAGAGCCCTCCAGGGGGAGAAACCAGGTACCGGGGGGGGGAGGAGGGGGGGAGACAGCCGTGCCTGGCCATGGGAAAAACCAAAACCTGGCCATTAGCACACTGCAACAGCATTTGATTGCCTGAACATTATTTATCCATAACTGGACAGCAGCCAGGTTGCCATTCCCCTCTGAGTAAGTAACTTAAGATTTAATGAAAAATACACATTACAACAGGAGCCAGTCCAGGAAAAAGCTTTCAAATATATAATAAAAAATATTTTCTTTTGAAACAGAAACTTAGAGCAAAAGTGTCCAGTATAATTTTGAACTTTCACATTCAAAACTAAATAAAAATTCCATTTGTTTTATGTTTTGGGATCATTTGTGGAATTAAAAATAGAGTACCTTCTTGGTTAAAAGTCCAAGGGTTTAAGATTATGATGATCTTTATGAGATTTCACATTTGCTTTCATCTGATCCCGTGGACTGAACCCCTGCTGATGTCTGAAGGGTGTTGCTTATGCTATTGGGGTGCATCTTCCCATTAAAAATTCATCTGAAAGGACTCAGAGACCACTGCATAGTGTGAACTGAAGCACGATCAGTGGAGACAAATGGGAGATTTTGCTTCCAAGGAGCCCATCTGACCTGACCAAAACCGCTAACAGAGGTGGACCCAAAGGACAGTGAGATCTCCCAAAGCAGTATTTCCTGTGGTATTCTCATACTCTCATTTTATTCAGTATAAGACTTTAACGACTCAAAACTGTGTTATGAACTTAGGAGGTTTAGCATTAAAGAACAATGAACAGCTATTTAGAACATCTATTTGAAAGAAGAAGCTGGTTTGAAGAATTATGTGATACTCCTAAAACACACATCAGACATTGAACATCAAGGTTGGATGGCAGGGGTTTATGCTTTGTTGATTTTTGCTTTGTCCTCTACATAACACTGAAGGATAAATAATAATGAATATGTACAAGGTGGTCCGTCATACCTTTTTGTTTCTAATTTTGCAGGGAACTTTTCTGTGGACTAAAATTTTGGTATTTGGTTCTTCGTTTTCTTTTAATTCTGCTAGCAGCTATAGTGTTGTCCTGGTTACAATCACACATAGGTTTAGCAATATATTATCGCTTTCTGGGGTCCACAAAACTGCCTGGGATTCTGCGGGACAATCTTTATCCAGCACCCTAGGTCAGATAAGCATCTTGCTGCTCGGAGGAGTGCTATCTCTTTGCTTATCTATATACCTAGGTTTTGCCTCTGCAGTGTGAGGCAGAGCGTCCGATGCTAAATGAAGCAGGTAGAAGCAAAGATGAGAGAACCAACTCCCAATAGCAATACCTAGAATTTTATTGTTTCTTCAGGATACAGGGCTATCAGAGAGACCCCAAGGGATTGGTTACACAGGGTTTTATAGGGAAAGGGAAGGGGTGGTCATAAGGTAGGGTCCAGCATTCTTATCAAATCACAGATTGACATGGGATGACAGCTTTCCAATGAGTTCTGGGCAAGGGCAGAACATATTTGCATCAACCTATGAACGTTACAGAACAACAGAAGTTTCTGGCAATTGCTGAATAGTAATACAGTGTGATGAATATTAAAATAACAGAGCTAGAACAAAATCTATGATTGACAGTGTTAAAACGTGGCAGCTAGGGGATTTCCCCCTAAGCTCACTGCCACAATATATCACGGGAATTTTCAAGCATGAGCAGCTATCCCATGGACGCAGTGGGGTGGTGGAACAAAGCTGTAGCAGCAGAAAGTTCAGCAGCTGCCTTCTGCTCATGAACTGGTTACATATGAAGATACAGCAAAACTTTCTGTAATAACTTCAGATTCACCCCCTCTGTTTTTATCACACTGTTTTCAGGTGTGACAGTTTTTAAAGGTCATATCTCTCTTGCTAAGGGAAAATTTTTTTTAATGTCTTTTTCCTTTTAGCTGTTTGTAAGCCCATCTCAGACCTCATATTGTTTACAGAAATGAGACAATGCATGATAAGACAGAAAAACAAAGCTGTTATTTTTAAGATCTCAGCTCAGAGTAAGTTGCCTTCTTGAACAAGATTATCCCCTCCTGTGATCTTTAAAAAACACATAGTAAAATGCCTACATTTTAAATTCTAAGTAGCTTCATCACTTTTCTCCTATATTTTCCAGTACTTCAGAAGATATTTATTTCACATCAGTTTCTGGGATTTCCCACTGCCTTCAATTTCTAGAGTGTACAGAGAAGTAGATTGCAGTTTATATTTTAGGATCCAGGAGTTATTGTGTTAGATTGCCTAAATAGTTAGCGTTGGTATCAGCACATTGGTTTCTAGGAAGTCATTCCTGTTACAAAATCTTCTGCAAAAAAAACCACATCTCCTTCTTCCTCTCCTGACCACTCACAGTGTGAAAGAAGCACTGTGCTTGATGTGCCTTCAAATAATGCCTTTCCCTCAAATGAATGAAACCGCATATTCCCATATGAAAATCTGTTCCCCATGGGTTAGTGTCCATCACAAAGGCATCACTGCAGGGTTGGGGACCTGGGGGTCCTGGTCGATGGCAAGTTGAACATGAGTCAGCAGTGCCCTGTCAGCCAGGAGGGCCAACCCTGTCCTGAGGGGCATCAGGCCCAGCATTGCCAGCCGGGCAAGGGAGGGGATTGTCCCGCTCTGCTCTGCACTGGGACGGCCGCACCTCGAGTGCTGGGCACAGTTTTGGGTGACACGATATAAGGAAGATATTGAACCGTTAGAGAGTGTCCGAAGCAGGACAACAAAGATGGGGAAGGGCCTTGAGGGGAAACCGTGTGAGGAGCAGCTGAGGATACTTGGTCTGTTTGTTCAGCCTGGAGAAGAAGAGATTGAGGGGAGATGTCATCACAGTTACAACTTCCTCATGAGGGGAAGAGGAGGGGCAGGCACTGATCTCTTCTCTGTGGTGACCAGTGACAGGAGCTGAGGGAATGGCCTGAAGTTGTGTCAGGGGAGGTTTGGGTTGGATATTAGAGTAAGGTGCTTCACCCAAAGGGTGGTTGGGCAATGGAACAGGCTCCTCAAAGGAGTGGTGACAGCACCAAGCCTGACAGGGCCGAAGTTTGGTATTTGGTCACATTGTGTGAGTCTTGGAGATGGCCAGGAGCAGGACTCAATGCTTGTGGGTCCTTTCCAACTCAGCATATTCTGTGATTCTGGGATAATCAAGTAACAGGGCAAAACAATACAAATTTTGTGGAGCTGATGTATTTAATTCTGGTTTCATCACCGAAGATTAATTTGGAGGAACATAAAAAGATTAATTTTATCGCTTCTTCTCAGTGAATAGTAACAAGAAACAGTGATGAGAAAAAGATCATGTCTATCCCAGGAAGGAAATGGAGCATACCAGTCATCTGCTAATACCATGCCTCTTCTTTTAAACCTTGCAGAGAATTCTCTTTGTCCAAGTGATTTTATATAAAACATACAATATGTTGTTTAAATTTCCCTTTTGAAAGGGCCCATTTTAGGTTGAATTTTGATTATTTTAAGATGGGGTTCTAATTCGGTACAAGGGCTTTTTACAACTTTTCTATCTCATCAAAATTTAATCTTCTTTTTGAACAAGATGTTTTTTGCATCTTGGCTCCATCAATTTTCCCTGTTTAGGAACAGAATCAAAATACTTTTTTACCTACTTGTATTCCTGATAAAATGGAAACCTTGTCATATGAAAATGGTAAATGTTGTTCTGCAAAAACTCATGTTTTTCATCTATATTAGAAGCAGTCTTTTCTAGATTGTACATCTAAAAGTACAATTACTGCCACTCAGGCTTGTTTTTATTACTCTATTACACCTCATCATCAGTAACACTCATAATGCAGAATTGGTCTCTACATTTGCAGGTGGATGGGGATCCAGCAGATCTAATCTTTGCTCACAATCCCCAGCTTCCACAGGAGATAGCAGTGCTGTGGTCCTGCTTTAGTGCCAGCTTCAATTTTGTGTAGATCATCCCAGAGTGCCACTGTGAAGTTAACAAATACAAGTTTCAAACACTGCAAAAACATGTAGAAAATGCCATGTTTCTCTAACAACAAGATATGCTACCCCTGTTCTGCCATGTTCTGTATCACGTGCCTGGGACTGTCCAACCTGAGATGTTATGAAGAAGGGCACACTAGGACAAACATCACCTCAGAACAAACTAGCTAAGAAGGGAATGTGGTCCATGACAATTCTTTGCTGTTCCCTGCTCACTGTTTATACCTTGGAGTATATCTGTTTATCTGTACCTTCAAAAGCAGCATTGCAGTTGATCATGGAGATATCCAGCTGTTTTAGAAAAGCATACCTGGATTATTTTTTTCTCTCTGATCTTCTGCAGCAGTAATTTCTCTATACTGACAGGCACTCCGGAATCTGAAAGCCCTTAATCAAAATGGAACCAAGTTTCTTTGAATGTTTGGCTCACTGTAAATGACAAGGTTATAAAACCCACTATTGTTGATGTATTAGTCATGTTCTTAAAAACCAACTGATGATGTCTATTAATGGCTTAGCTACAAAGTAAATATTTTGCATTATTAAAACAGTGGTACATATATTTATGGATTGCTGTAGCAATCAATAAAGCAACAAAGTAGAGAAGAAAAGAAGAAAATGACAAGGTAGAGCCATGAGATTTTATTTATGTATTATCTCTGTCTCAAAATACTAGCATGTCCTGTGGAATTTAAACTTTGAGCAAAAAAAAATATAAGGTGGCTTTAAACACATGAGGAATAGATTTATAAACAGCTCAAGATGGAATACATATCTTCTCATATTTTTGAAAGGACAAAATTGCATTTTTTCTTATATGAGGGCATCTGTAGTTCTGTTTACATCAAGAGTTAATGGTATAGGCAGAGGGAATCACTCTTTCACTTTCTATAACTTTAAAAATCAGTCTTCTGATTGAAACTAAATTAAAAAGTCTAATTATGAAACCAAAAAAACCCAATCAAACACAAGAACATAATTCAGATCTAGGTTCAATCTTTTTCCATTGAAATTTTTACATTCAGAAAATCTTGGCAAAACTGTCCTCCTTAGAATTTTTTAAGGGAATTCTGTTTGAGTGTCCATGGTTAATAGATGTCCTCATACAGTGAAGAATAAAGCCATATTGGGAAAAAACTCCCTTTTTGGTATTAACCGGTGTATGTTTCGTGGAAAGACTTATTGGATAGACCAGCAGATGGTGGGTGTGAAATATCTGTGTTACATATCCTATTTTCTCTTCAAGAAAGTAAGAATTTGCATTAATTTCTGGGATTTTTCAATTTTATAAATTTCAGAGACATTTATGAAGAGAGTGGAAATAAACAGAGTACATCCCATCACAGGGGACATCTTGAACAATGGCAGAAAAGTTGGTACAGCCATTGAATTTATTGTGTTAATAGAAGAATTTTCTGATCATTTTAGAGGCTGAAAAGCACATAATTATGACTGATTCTCATTTCAGTTGCACTTTTCCTATACGATTAATATAAAAAATTGTTAACAAAAAGTTTGTGTCAGAAGGTTTAGCTGCAGGAAGGTGAAACAAATAGGCAGCTTGTTGAACTTGCATTGGAAAAAGGTTCCACCTCATCACCAACTTGTTTGCAGTTTCTAAGACTTAACATCTCAGGTGACAATGACTAACTTTTGTAGACTCTTGAGCTGCTGTACATTCTGCTTTAAAAATCAAGTTCACATTTAATCAGCCCCAGATATTAAGAGAGCCTTGTTCTAAATAAATTATTTCTTGTGTCATTATCCAGCTCTTATTTTTTTTCCTCTAAGGAAATTTCAAATATCTTGTCAGATTGGTGTGAAACTCATTCAGGAGAGTCAACAAACTAAATTCTCATAATTTGGGTTCAATCAGATGAAACACAACAACGACTTGCGTTTATTTACATGATGGAAAGTGCTCCCATTTTTGTCTTTAAGTTTCCTTTCTGATGATGCTGGAAGGGTGAAGACTGCCTTGGACACAAGCAGAATGTAGCAACAGATTCTAGCACTAGACTGGTTGGCTGTAGCAGCAGATTATTCTGCTTGTCATCCATAATTCAAGTTGTCACCTAGGAAAAGATTAATTCTGTTATTGCTGCTTCTTGAATACTTAAAAATATGTGCAGCATCTCAGAAACCTCCACAAGGTTTTATTTTGCAGAAATGCAAAAGGTGTCTTTTGGGAGGGCAGAAGGAACTAAAGCATATATGGAGGATTTGTAAACTCTGTTTTCTGACAAGAGCAGAAATGTGTGGGTTGAAGGGGAGAGAATTTTATTTGCTTTTATCTTTTTTTTAGAAGTGCCTAAGTTCTTTCATTAACAATAGATGTTAAAAAGTACAATTCCAGTTGCACAGTCCACATAAGTGTTCTTATATTAATGTCTTTCTAATCAGTGTTGCTCAGGACAATTAAGGTCCATACATCACTACTGCTGATCAAGAGAATTTTTTACAAATCTATCCCAGACTGGAGGCTGGGAAATAGGTTACATGTGTTATACCTTATACAAACAGATTTTGTACAAGGACTAAGTGATGTAATCAAACCTACTGTTCTCATTTCCTACTATAAACAAAGTTCTTAAAATTATCAAAGCTACATTACTCCTAGATCAAAAAAATGTGACTTACCACCTTTTGTCAATACTTTCAAATTAACTGTGCTAGTTCCTGATCTCTGACTAGAAACTTGCAAAGTAGTTGCACTTGGCACGAGAAGTTCAGACATAGCATCACATTGACTGGCTACTGAGTGCATCAACAGATCGTATTTACCGATTTGTCTCTCTTCCGTTCGTGATACCCCTTGCTATTCATCACAATATCCCATATCTGAAGGGAGGTCCAACTTCTTCGCTGTCAAGTCTCTGCAGTGTAGATCAATTGCCTACTCCAGAAAGTGCTAAATTGGCAAAGACAAAGGCATTCTGCTGATTTGGGTGAATTTTATGTTCAATGTTGAGTCCTCTTCAATGCTGATGTTTCATATCCAGATCAAATGTATTTTTCAACAGGATTTTTTTTCCAAAAAATTATTTTTCCCATCCAGTCTCTTTTCTCTTTGCTTCCTTGTATTCAAAAGCATAAGCACTTGCAGCGGCT
The DNA here is from genome assembly GCA_013400735.1 of Pomatostomus ruficeps. Lineage (NCBI taxonomy): Eukaryota > Metazoa > Chordata > Aves > Passeriformes > Timaliidae > Pomatostomus > Pomatostomus ruficeps. The sequence goes on along the minus strand of VYZT01028761.1, from coordinate 62,222 downwards.
ACTAAGGAATACATAATGTATAGATACAAGCAGAAACCTTAAAGGCTTCTAGTGATATGAGAGGTCTGTTCATCCTGTATTCCTGCATTTTTTGGGCAAGAAAAATCTCTAATCCACCTAAAACCTTCCAGGAGAAGTCATCATACATTTGAATTACCACTATTCAAGTATTTACAATCACACTAAAAATGGGAAGAGGGAAAAAATTGGATAGGAGAAATGAAATGGGTTTTTTCTGAAAAAATATGTTGGAAGTATAATACCACAGGTTAGAAAAGAATGCAAGAAGAGAAAAGAGGATTTGGAAGAACAGTGCTTAAATTTCCTATTAATCCACAAGTTTTCTACCATGATACAGTCCATTCTAGGGGTTTATCATCCTGGGGTTCTCTGTGGTTAATTCATGTAGTTATATGAAGGCTAAATGGCTTGTTAATAGGAGGAAACAGAGTAGGTTAGAGAGATTTTAAAAAATAGAGGAAAGGAGGCAAAAAGGACAAGGGAAGGTATAGATGTCCAGAAGCATGGGGGGAAGTGAGAGGAGAAAGGAGGAAAGTGGAAATTATAAATGAGACTTGTGGATTGTCTTTAAAAAATTCCACAGATAAAAAAATTAACCAGCTTACTATTTCCTGAAGATAAAGCCTTACCATAAGTAAGGCTCTATTTTCTTTTTAAAAAGGGAGATAAAAGGAAGGATAAAATTCTGCATCTGTTGAAGCTAGCATCATCAGCTCCAAAGGGACTGGACTCCAATAAACATTTTGGATGTGATCATCATTATTCAAATTCAAATAGTTATGAAATATTTCTATATCTAGGGGATGCAATTTAGCTGATGAGGTGATACAGGATTTCAGAGTTCAACTGACAATATATTAAGTGTTTTAACCTTAAAGAAATCATCTTTTCTGACATAACCAGTGTATATCAGATTATTTCTTTCTAAAACTTTGCACTGCCTGACAAAGTATTAATTTTTTGAGTAGAGTCTTGCTGGATTGCTACTTATTGCTAATATTTACATTTCGGTTTACCTGAATTCATTTCTAGAAGTGTCATCCTCATTGATTTATATCTTATGTGACTGCTAAAAAATTCAGTTATGTGGTGAAAAATGACACCACAAATGTAAACATAGTAATATGTTTTGTGTTTGTTTCTCTCTCTGCAATTTCATATGTCAAAATATGTACATGCAACTCTCTTGCAGTATCTTGAGAAATCCTCAACCAAGTTAGATGACTTCCTGTTGCATCCTGCCACTGACTCCAAATCAAGTTCACTGCACCAGCTTTTCTTCAGAAAGCCTTTCTGGTCTAGGGACAACTATTACACCTTCAGAAAATATTTTTTAGTTCATAAGAAGTAGAGTTTCACTCATTCTTGAAAAGCTGACCTAGTGTAAATAATGGTATATATCACAAAACTTCTTTTAAGAATTATGTTCTAATTTACGTGGAAAATTACTATAAAAATGACATATTTTTAATTAAATTTCTGAGTCATACCTGCTGAAATAATTTTCCACTGTAGTCTACCACCATTGGCTCCCGTTTTATGTTCTTCCCATTATTCTCTGGGTAGAAGTAGATTGTTGTACATGTGTTTACTAAGTGGGAAGGAAAGCTGGCAGCCTTATTTAAGTTTGCAAAGCAAATTTCTCCTAGTGGTATGTCTGTCAATTGCCCTGTATGTTTTTGGTTGGTTTTTTTTGCCAGCATTTAATTAATATTGAATATGAAATACTAAGAAAATGCAGGTGAAAGAAAATAGTTTCTCTCTTTTGACAGTCAGACCAAGAGGTCAGTAATTACCTTGCAAATTATCTATGAATTTCATCTGCCTCCAATATAGCAAACTGCACCAGTAAGGTCATTTGTTATAAAATTTTATGTTTCCATGAAATTACAAAAGAAAAATTGAAGAGTAAAATTATCATTAGATTTGAATAGCTGATTTTTCTGCTTTGTTCATTATAATAGCTTGTTTCAAATGCCAAATTTTATTCTTTCACTGATTTAAAAAAAGAAACCTGGAAAGAATTAAAAGGATTTACATAAATTTAAAATGGGACTAGCAGGCACACTTCATAAGTTATTAAAATGCTCTCAGTGTGTGTTAAACACAAATGTGTTGCATTGTACTCCCAGAGAATCAGCTGCATTTGACATTTTATAAAGGCTTTGTTAGAATCCAGTCACGCAATTCAACATTTAAATTAATGATAGATAATGTAGATAACGAACATTTCAGAGATCCTTTACCCCTAACAAAGTTCACAACATTTATGTGCTTCTCAAGTTCAGGTTTTGTTTACTGTCCCAGTAATAAATGACGTAAGCATGAACACTCTTGTCTGTTGCTGCCTTTGTTTATGAATGTTCTATAATTTCTGTTCCTCTCTGTGTTCTCTGGGAATATGCAAAAGTAAAACATCACATATCCAGCATAACCCTTGACATATACATCATATGCAGCATTTACCAGAGGCATCATAATAAGGATTTATATACAGGAATTTGTGTTGGATGTTACAAGTGCAAAAATTAGCAAAAACAAGTAGATCATCTCTGATTTATCTTGTTGCCAAGCATGCATCATACAGATTCTATAGATTTTTAAAGTTCATATCATTTCCATCACAGTTACCCAGTATACTTTTGTCATGATGCAGACCAGTTGGTGCTGGTATTACCACTGAATTGCTGTACCCGGAATGAAACCACTGTTTAAGAGAGCCACTAAAACAGTGAAAGGAGGTTTCAGAGGAGACACACCTGGGAAACACGCCACAGAGAAAAAAAACCCACAACATTTTGCTTAGTCACTTTAAAGAAAAGATTAAGGGATGGCTGCATTCCCTTCTTTGGGAACAGAAATTTGTTCATCTGTTCTATTTTTAACAGTGAAAGCAAAAGTGAATTCCCCTTTTTTTCCCAAACTCAACAGAATCAATATTTCTTATCTCTAGATTGATTTTTAATTTTCTTTGAATTTTGAATATTGATTAATTCCAAATTCATCATCTGTGTTATAGACTCAGTGATGCCCACGGTAACATTTACAATCTTGGTCTGGTGTCTCTTTCTCTAAACTACAGCCCATTGGAGATCAGGGTAAGTACTATTTGGTTTATGAAATGAAAATTTATCCTTTGAGATAATCATGTAATCAGTGAAATGTCTGAGACAGCTCTCCCGCAATGGGCCATCACACTCCTCCTTCCAATTGCTCCAGACACTGTGTATCAGAGCTGATGGGATGAAAAAAGCATTTACTTTAAGGTTTGCACATGCTCCAGGCTCCTGAGCCTGGCTGGACTTCTAGCATTTCTACACTCATTTTTTGTAGGCTGCACTGATCCACAATGCCTGCCTAGGGTTCTGTGCATATACACACCTACAGATGGCAAGCTGAAAGTGAGAATCACTTAAATTCTTAGAAAGTACAAAGCTGCTCTTTATTACACTAAGGTATTCATCTGTCATATGCAATCAATCTGTATAAACTGTGCTCTGAACTGAATTCTTCACCAACTCTTGTCTTCACTTTAATTCTGTCAGCTGCAGAGAATTTAATAGCAGTTTCTCTTAATCACCAAAGTAATTTCATTTTGGAATAAGAAAAAGCTGTGGTGAGAGTTTTTTCCCACTTTCTTTGGTAAGCAGAATGAATGGCTTGGATGTAAACAATTGATTAAATGCCCATCATTGTTTATGGTGCTTCTTTAGATGGACCTTCAATCAATACAGAGACATCCCTTTCACCTGTACTGTCACAAAAACATGGCATTTGCTTCTAAATTTTACCCTGAACAATGAACTAACTGAGCACGGGAAATAGACGGGCGTCTATTTGGGAAGATAATTTAGGATTGAAACCTTGTAAAGAAAGAGAATAGCACAAAAGGGCTTTAGGCAGACTGCAGTTCATGCCTACTCTACTGTCATGTGCATTTGCTCTGGCAGCACTGCCAGTCAATTACCAAATGGTGAAGACCATAATGCAGGGGAAGATATTCTGTGAAGCAGCTTTCATTGGTACCACCTCAGGTCATTTGTCTCCTGCAAGAGAGAAGACTTGGACCACGAATGGTGTGGAACAGCTCCAGCCATCTGGTGCTCTGTGGAAATAGAGAATTTATCTGGCTTGCACTGAGCTTCTCTAAGACGGACCTTAACTGCTGTCTGTCATTTAGGAAAATTTTCTAAGGCTGCTAAACACATATTTAGGATCCTTTTCCTTTTGCTTCCTCCTCACCTCCCTGTATGTGAATGTAATTTCCCTCAGCAATTTAAATAATCTCCAGGCAGAGGCACAGTTTTGGTTTGGTTTGGTTTTTGCTGGGATCTGAGAAAGACTGTTTGAAAATACAGGAAACATAACTGAAAAGAAAACTTGACCCAGCATGGGTGTGACACAATGAAAGGAGCCTTGGGAATCAGATTTTAGCTCATTATGTCAATACAGATTTCCAGCTGGAACTGTTGCTAGAAGCTTGATTTTTCCTGTGAATTGTCAGGACTTTATATATTCTTCTAAATGAAACAGAAGATTGTCAGGAACATGCTGCTCCAACGTCAATTTTTTTGTGAAGTAGCCCATAATGTCCTAAATTTTGATCAAATGAGTCCTAAGAATATAACAATATAAAGGCATCTCAGCTGTTCTCTACATGGTGTTGAATAAATTTGCTAAGACTTCATTTAAGCACTATAAAGAATAAGGAGGGTACTATTTCTCAGTAGAGCAAGAGCATCTAAGGTGTCTGCATCCTTTATTCTTTCATGCTCAGGACAGGTAATTCCCTTCCTACAGAAACTATTTATACACATAGTTAGCATTTATTAATGAATGATACTAGCTTTGCTCACCGTCAGTTCTAGCAACAAAGGGGGGAAAAGCTACACAGTCAGAAAGTGCAGCATTAATTGTGCTCCACGTGAGTGCTTGTATCAGCAGACAGTGAACAAGAGATCTTACCCATTTCTAACTGGGCTGCTGCCAGTAGCAGTGCTAGGGCAGACACAGATCCTCTGTTTTCAGCCTTGGGCTGGGGGTAGTTCTGTGTAGGGAGAGCCCAACTTCCAGCCTCTTTCCCAACCCTGCTATTAAAGTCTCTTTGTGCAACCCTGTGGCTCAAGTATTTTAACTGTTCAGGCCTAGCCAGGAAATATTCAGTTGTCCTCATCCTGCTTTGCATATTTCCAATTTTTAATTCTTTTCTATGCTTGTGATAGAGGGTGATTTAATCCTATAATGTGATGCTGAGCTTAAATGATAAGTATAGACTAATAAACACAATATACTGGTATTTAATGTATTCATCTCCACCCTGCAAGTCTAAAAACAATGATCAGTGATTAGAAAATAAGCTTAGCATGATTTTATTTATAGAACATAATTAATGAATCTGTTTTTAGTGAATAATTGCAGTAATCAACTGAAAATAATAGTAGAAGCACACAGTACATAGGTCAGATTAAGTAAAATTTGAAATGTATATTCCCAGATGTCTCTTAAACAATTTCTGTCTCAAGGGTTGTATGGCATTTTCTTGTTGACTCGTATTTTCTTTTCTTCATATTTATGTTTGAAATTCAAACACAGGTTTATGATAACATCTATGGGCAATTAACTTCTATTCCTAGTAGAGACAACTCCCAGTTTGCAGGGGTTTCTCTTCTTCAGTATAGGAATAGTTATAAAAATATGAAATGACAGATTTTGAGATTCTTTTTGAAGGTGACTGATTTTTCTGCTCTACATATTCAAACAAAATAGTGAAATACTCTGGTGGTTTTACATGTTGGCATAAAATTAATACACCTTCAATTTGCCTACATGAGGAATTTAGAAGCTGGAAAAATGAACTTCCATATGTGCCAAAAGCCACTGCCAGGCACCAGTGCCAGTCTGATGAATACACAAGATTACTTTGAGACAATTGTACACTGAAACATATTCAGTAACTCTTGAGACAGACCTTTTGTGGACCTCTGTTTCAAACAAACAAAAAAAAAGACAGGAAAATGAGAGTTTTCCCTGAAGGGGACACATCCAAGAAAGGAAAACAGCATTTGCTAGTACTGGCTGATCCTAAATCAGCCCAGGAATTTAAAACATGCCAAGTAATGCTGGCCAACTTGATTTTTAAACTCATAAGCCTTTAAAAATGACAAAACCAGAATTTAATCTGCATATTGGCAACCTTTAGGTTAGCAGTTTGCTAGAGGGCATCACATGCCTCTGCCTATTTGTAAGAGCTTTCGTTTTTTTATTATTAAAGATGTGCCACAAATTATTATTTGAGCTTTTTGGATTTTGCTGTCACAAGCCTCAGTTAGCATGACTGCTCCTATACTTTGCTACTGACTTTACTACTACATGCTTCAACTGCTCCCCAAGTTTTTACAGTTTTTCAAGCTTACCCATAGTATGTAATAAGGCAAAAGCGCAGAGATCCTCAAATAGCATTAACCCAAGCTATTATTTCTGCAAGGTACTGTTCTCTGGTCAAGAATCTGCACAGTTAAGAAGCAGAGCTTGTCAGTGTAGCCCCAGAACCCACCCAAGGCAGCATGTTTTGGGACTTGAAGTAGCTCAGGCCATGCCAGATCAAAAACTAAAAGAATACCAAGCACCAATGAGCCACAGTGGCTCTCAATAAATTCTAAACATGCTCATGAGCATTATTTACCTTCTCGTTGCCTTTCTTCACCTCAGTAATTCCTGGTATCATGAAGAACTGCTTGGGATGCAAGCTGCCTTCCCAGGGCAACTAATCCTCACCCAGGCACCAGAAATCTGTGTTTCTCTCTTCTGTTTGTTGTTTTCATGTTTTATGTATCTATTTATGCACAGGTAAGTGCACTAAACCCTAATTTAATAACCTCAGGAATTAAAGTAAACCATCTGTGGGAATGATAGGTAGCTAGAAAAGAAATTGCTAGGTATCAACATTTCTCTTACATATTTGGCCCCTAACCTTATTAGTATACACACTAACGCTGGTGATGCAACAACCTGCTTTTTTCTTTGTTTATTACAAGACCTTATTTTCAAAAACATTTGTAAACACTTATTCAAGACGTTTGTAAACACTGACTAAACAGAAGATATCTGCTCTGAAGGACAGAGCAGGAAGATATATTCAGTGGTTGCAGTTGCAGCAAACACCTCAGAAACAAAAAACGGAAACAAAGGGAGTGCCCAGAAATCTAATTGAACTCTTGCAACAGAAAGAAACATAATTTTCCTCTCTTCAGAAATTCATAATGAGACAGTTTCTGCAAACCTCCTCACCCACAGCAAAACCCTTTGCATCAGGAAAAACTGAAATCTTGTTAACCTGTGCTAAACATAGCCTGTTTCAATGGGAGGGAGGGAGGGAAGAAGGGAGAGCTTCTAAAGGCACAAATGCCATCTCTACAAAGCTTTCTCCCCTGGCTGCTAAGGTGCCCAGGTTAATACATATAAATAGTGCTTTTGATTTATGATACAGGCAGCTGTAGCAGATGAATGGCTTTAATTTACCAAGCCAGAAAAATCAGCATTTTAAAAAAAAATCTTTCCTTGCCTCTGCAACTGGGAAGGCTCAGCAAGGCTCATGTGAGCTCTGTCACAGATCCATGACACAGAGGACCTGTGGCTGGCCACACCAAAAATGATGGCTGGTTTCTGTGTCTGCTAGTAAAGGTGTCACATATCACTCACTGAGGGAATCAGAGAACACAATTAAATAAATCCCTGGTAGTATTTTAAATATCTGTTATGTTTCAAATGTCAAGCAGAGAAATTTGACTCAAAATTCAGCCTTTCTTATCTCTAATTAGTCTCACCAAAATCTCACATGGCAGATGAAAGCTGGAGAGATGTTCTTCAGTCCTTATAGCTTTTACCAGCTGTTTTTGGAAAACGCTAGGCATTCTTAATTCCATTGAACTAAACTAGAATTCTCTCAATTGTCAGGATAAGGGTCATATACAAAATACTGCCCATGAGAGCCTTAAAATCTGACAGGATTACAAAGCACAGGCATCAGATGGATAACCCGTGGCTATATCCTGCTTCAAAGGAAAATTCTCCTGGCCTCTGGTCTGTTTCCATTCCCCGTACTCTGAAAGGTAATCAGTTGTAGTAAGGAAATCCTCTGTATCCTGCTTGCTTTTCCCATTGGTGACACTCGTTACCTGTAACCACACCTTAAATTTGCAGCAGGTTGTATCACGTGAGCACATATTCCTAAGCAGCTTTGAATAGATATATCTCCAACTGACCCTTCTTGTGTTATTCATTTTTGGTTTGAAAATGTAGTGCTGTGCCAACCCAATGTGGTTTGGGGTTTTTTGGTTATTACCTTCAGATGTCTGTTCTCTCCCTATGTCATCTGAAGTTTAGAAGCCATAATAACCAACGGACCTAAGGGTGTTCAGTTTGTCACTCCTACAGTTTCTCAGTCACCAGAGGAACAAAATATCAAAGTCTATATTGTGTAAAGCTACAAGCAAGAGCAAAGAGTCCAGTGTTCTTTTACTGGTGGTGACACTGATGAGTTGTGATTCCTGAAGTATCCTTGGCAATATTATTTTATGAGAAGAAATAGTATGTTTAACTGGGGAAGCACTTGATTCTTCTCAAATGATAGGAGGCCTAGGATCTCTTTTGTGTTTTTCTTCTTTGGTTTCCATCAAGAAAGATAACAGTAACAAAAGTTGGGCATCTCAACCTTGCCAGTTCTTATTAAGTTCATTAATTTCGTTTACTAAACTCTCTATGAGTTTTTAGTTTACTGTCATATATCAGTCCCAAGCTAATTAGAATCACAAATTAAAAGACTGAGTCATCAGAGAGCACAGCTTCCAGTTGAAAGTTTTGTGTTTAATTTTTTTTGGCAGGGATGGTGCTATTAAATATGGCCATGAAGATCAATTCTCATCTCCTTTTACACTTTCAAATTCTTCTTTATTGCAAAAGAGACACTATGTTAAAGTAATGTGCATTTGAGATTTTTCTCAGATTTTTTTCTCAAATGGTATTTGTAATCATTACCCCAGTTCCAGGTCTGGGATACAGTTTCTTATAAAATTTCTTTAATATTTCTTTAGAAGTTTCTTGGTCTGCCAGAGTCATTTGACACTGAAGGAGATATTTAAGGGTGCTGGAGCATAGTTCTGTACAACTTTAATTTGGGTCATTCCTGTTCAAAATTTGTGAACAAAAAGGTCAATCTATTACATATTTTTGTAATCCTTGCAAGTGACCAATAATCTAAAATTGAAAAAAAAAAAAAGAAACCTCACTGCAGAAGGAAATAGATCTGCTCTATAATCTTCGTAGTGAATCTGGGTTTCATTTTACTACACTGGTTTAATAGCTTATTACAGCAATCCAGCTGGTGTTCCAGGAATAGATCACTTCATTGCTATGAGTGGGATTTTTTTTGTTCTCACATTTATCAAATATTCTGGCCAGCTGGCAGTCTTTTCATACTTGGCTCTATACTACACCAGTCCCAGTGAGTGCAAATAATCTATAAAACCTTGATGTGGGGGATTAGATGGGTTCTAAGAGGACATCTGTGAAAACATGGGTGAAAACCTTGGAGACTTAGGCAGACACTTGCCAATAGTGTGTCTGCTGCTTTTCCACATGGCTGTGAATTATGTAACGACACACAGTGATGCGCTTGCCTTTGGAGAGACAGACAAAATAAATTAAAAACACATAATTAAACTGCACAGGAATATGATTTTTCCAACATTCAGGATACTATTCAAAACCTGGCTATGAAAACCAAATGAAATACATTTTTTTCCCCCTATTTTTAGCTTTTCAGTCAGGAACAGAGTTGGGAATATTCTTGTCGGAGGTTTAACTGGTATTTACACATTCTGCTCTGCTGGCCCAGTAAATATCATCAAGCTCTAAGGAATGTGATAAACATGAGAAGTTTTGCTAAACCAAATATAAAGAATTTTACCAGGAGCTATAGCAAAACAGACAAACAAACAAGCACCAAACACAAAAAACTCCACAGGCTGGACTACTAAAATAACTACTGAAAAGAATCTTTTTTGTTTTCTTATAACTTTTCATCCTTAGAACACTGAGAGGTGAGGATTTTCTACTGAATGAAGAAAGTAATAAATTACTCCCAAAGACTGAAGCAATGCTATGAAGGCCTAAACCACATAACCCAGCACAGGATTGGTGCGCCTGAGATTTGGACTGAAAAGAAAACAGAAATACACTAAGGAGCATCACATTGTGACCTGTCAGAGGTCTAGCAAACTTCCACATAAGACTCAGGTGCTGTTGGATGAGGGAGAAATGAAAACATGAAAGGGAGGAATTAGATTCACAAGTGAGACTCTGAATTTAAAGGGTTTTTGTCTGGGTGTCTAAGTTCACAGTATAGTCTGTAGGTGCCAGGCAACTGACCTGGAAAATAGTTCCACTGACAATATTCACCAGCAGCACGACTTAGCTCTCCCAACAGAGGTGCCAAGCATTCTTTTCTGCACCCTGAGGAATTCTGCCTGACCTCACGCTCTCAATAGAAGGGTCTGAAGCACCTTTAGCCCCGCTGTCACAGCTGCCAGCCCTGTCTCCAGCAAAGGCAAGCAGTGTGGTGCAGTGCAACAGACCTATCTGTTGTCCTGATAACCCAGGTCTTTAAACTGTGCACTTGTTGGGGGTACAACTCTGCTGAGCTCTACTGAAGACATGAGGGCTTCAGCCATTAATGGTCAACACCCAGTAGGAGTGCTCCTGGGGCTTGTGGTTCCATTTGAGGTCAGCTCAAATGAAACTGGACACCTTTGTTCAAGCAGCTGAATTTCATTCTGGATGAATGAATGGTTAATTGAATTTCTCTGTTGATTTTCATTGCCCAGAACTTTTCTTAATATAGCACCAACCTGAACACAAGTAGATCCCAAATGTGTCTTAGTTTGGAAATAAGTTCCCAGCAATAATGTCCAAACATAATGTTAAAAAATATGCAGCAGAAACTGAACAGGTGCTGCTACTAATTGAAGTTTAGGAGCATGTGTAACATATGGATAGGGTAATTAGCAAGTTAAAATGTGCATGATGAAAGAAGATAGCCCATAGATCAGGCATGATACACTATATATGGCATTGGTTGCACTCCCATACAGGAGAGGCACACAGCTCAAGTTTGGTACTTAGACCCTACTCTGTGCCCTGTCAAAAGCATTAGTCTTGTCCATCACACTGACACTGCTCTGAATAAAAATAACCTGGCTTAAAAAGAGGGAGTGATTCAAAATGTCTCATCTCTAGAAGAATGGGTTTGGAAAGAGGCCTAGTGTGGCCACCTAAGGAAGCCTTTGGGTTGGGAAGCGTTGACTGAGGCTTCCTGAACAGCCGGGACACCTCAGGTGCTGCTGGGGAGAAAAAGGACATGTTCTGGAGAAAATCACTGTGTTTGCTAACACCCTGTTGGTTTAGAAGCTGCTACAAAATTTATTTTCTTAAACAAGCCAAAGTAAAAAGGGAATTAAGCTCTTGTCATTTCTAATACTGGGCTCACATTGCCTGATGTCAGTCAGTCCCTGTATTCACTGCCTATGCAACCTAATTCAATAAAAATTCTTGAGATCAGAGAGATCCAGTTTGGCTTATGCCATAGGCCCACTGACCAAAGAGAACAAACACCCAGATACCCAAAGTGATTCTGCCTGAAAGCCTTTCTGAACCCCTCCGCTTGTTCTTCCCTGCCAAGTTGCCAAACACTTGGTGTCCTTGCACCACAGCCATGGGTGCATCCAGGAGTCCTGTGTCCTTGCTGCCAGCCTCCCACAGATTTGCCTGTCACCCTGCGTGGGGCATTTAAACACTGCAATGGGCTGCCCAAGGAGAAGGTGGGGTCACCCTCCCTGGAATTGTTCAAGAAATGACTGGGTGTGGCTCTCTGTGCCATGGTCTGGCTGACAAGGTGGTGATTAGTCAAAGGTTGGACTCCATGGTCTCAGAGGTCCTTTGCAACCTAAATGATTCTGTGATTCTGTGATTCTGTGATTTCCCACAGTGTTGGTGAACTTTGGCACAACCTGCAGGTGTCCATAGAGCAGGAGTTCCCTCGGAGGCAGCCAGGAGCACTTGGAGCTTAGGAATTCATGATAGATCTTATGGAAGATGCTGGCAGGGAGACAGAGGTCCCTTTTTTCCCTGTCTGCTGGACTATCTCTTAAGCAGCAAGGTGTATTGATATTTACCTCAGAATAAAATATATAGTCTCATTAATTGATGAGTAATAATCCTAATTTCCCCCTTTACTGAAGTGCTTGTATCTCACTGGGGTATAACAGATACTTAACAAGGGGTTTTTCGGTGTTGGGTGCTATCGACTCTATGAGTTGTACTGTTTAATTAATCCAAAGCAGTTATTAATATGTTTAATTATTTCTTTTCTACCTTCTTGCATAGTGGAATAGAGCAAATGCACACAAAAATGATAAAATCTGACCTTCTTAAAAATCTAAACCAAAATAAAATCACAGAATATAGTTTTAAAATCAAGTTAAAGGGGAAGATAAACGTTAAGCTAATATAGAAAAGACTAGGAATATCTTTAGAAAATAAATGGTTTCTGTTGTCTTTCTAGGGTTTTCTTTTTTGCCCTGTTTTTCTTTTGGGTATGTATGTCCCAAATGTATGCTATGTTGTGTTGCATTTTTCCCTAAACTCCACTTCAAAATAAATGAGTTTTAGGTTATGTTGGGTGGTACGTTTTCCTTATTTAAAGGAATCTGGGAAAGCTATTTTCAAAACTTGCCCCTTTTTGATAGGCAATATAATTTGCAGGGCACTACCAGGAAACTTAACAAACTTAACATTTTAGCAGCATCCTTGCCACTAATAACTTACACTCATACCACATGCATTTTGTCCAATATTGCTTTAGAGTCACATTCAGCCACATATTTTCCAACTGCAAAAGTAAATATTTGCCAGAAAAAAGAGGAAGGGAAATGTTTTAGCCCACCAACAGCCTAACCCTAACACACCAATGTTCAGCTGAAATCTTACAGAACATGTCTTCCTGGTTTTCCTTGCTTCTTGCTGTTCAGTTCAATTTATAGAGAGGAATTAAAAACAAAACAAAAAAAAAGTCAAAATAAACCTTAAACCAAAAATTAAATATTGATCCATGTGAAAAATTGCTTTAGCTCTGTCTGTGAAGAAAGAAACAAGATTTTCTACCAGACAAAGACAGGTCAATGTTGGAAATCAGCACAGGCTGCTCAGTTGAACTATTCATTGAAATAATTATATCTTCAGGGGATGCATTTATCTATGAAAAACATGATAATCTCTGAATTAAATGTAAATTCCTTAGAACAGAGGATAGGTACTTTCAGCCTACAAGAGGATGATACATGAAATGCAAAGAGAAACCAGTATGTCTTTATAATTTTTCCTGTTTGTAGTTTTTAAGTATATTTATTTTACTTATGGACACTGTTTTATAAAATAACAACATCCTGCAAAACTAAGTTAGCTTTAAAATTCTGTAGTTTAGATTTTCTGTAGTCAAGATTATCATGACAGTGGTTTGGGTTTTACTTTTTACTGAGAGGTTACCAAACCTCATGTTATCAAGCATATCCTGTCTTTTTTAGATACCAAGTAGTTACTGTTTGGTCTGAATTGCCAAGATGTTGGAGTGCATTGATGTACCATGGTGTGAGAGAACTGAAAACAAAAATTAGTCCAAGCAGGAAGGATAACAAAATGGTAAGGTATGAAAAAACTTTTCCCCAAAATACTTCATAATACTGACAAATAAAAAAAAATTCTTCTTTTACAATTTTTGTGTGCCATTTAAAACTCAGAGATAATGTGAAAGCATGAGTATTCTCTCTAAAAACAGGGACATCTTTGAAAGTTTTGACACAGATCTGACCTTCCAGAGGCTAAAAACTGGAATGTGACATTTTTATAAACTAGGACTATCGACAACCAGACTTTCCTCTTTTTTCTTCATTTCATTAGCTGAGAAAAACACACAGAGTGCATAGTCTAGTCTCTGAAAAGTTTTAGCTAAGTGTTCGTTCAGCATTAAAAGATTATCTTTTTTTTTTTAATACATTCACTTCCAAATATTTTGAAGCTTTTTACAGTTATACAGAAGACAAAGCACAATGTCTTCTACAGAATACCATGAAGATGCTGATAGGTCTGAAGTCCCTAAAGAGATGCCAGTTAGAAAATCTCCTTATTATAAGACATACACTGCTCATTAAAACATATACACAACTGATAACAAAACTTTTTTTTTTAAAGCTTTTTCTCCATCCTATTGCTTTTTCAACATTTATTTCCTCAGTCTTTTCATTTACATGGTTAAATTCACATGCAGGATTGAATTTTCAAATTGTTTTACCATGGTTTCAGCTGTGTCTCTTCCATTGACTTCTTAATGAGACCTATCTTGAAAAAAAATCCCGAATAGTTTTATAAAAATGTAGCCTTCTGCTACTTTCTCTCCCTGAGTGATGAGTACTGTGATTGCAGGGGTGGGAGGTAAGAGATAGATAATAAGAAATTTCAACTTAAAGTATCTTGATGACACATGAAAGATGAATTGAAAATACTTTAGTTTAGAAATTAGTTTTCATGGCTTTTAAGGTGATTGATGAGATGACTTTTGAACTAGAGCTACCTAGCAGCGGTCACTGTGCTGGAGCAGCAGAAGGCAATGCAATGTGGGTGTGTGTATGATGCACTTCAGGGCTATCTGTCCATCTACTTAAATATCTCTGAACAGCTGAAGTTATTACATTGATAGGACCTAAATACAGGTAACCGGTATTTGGAAAAAACCCTCTTTTTTCATAAGAAAAGGGACCTTGTTATAAACAAAATCTGCCACAGCTTTTAGGCAGCAGTTCCAGGAGGACGGGGTAGATAAAAGGTAGGCACACATGGAGAAGATGAAAGGAAAGGAAAAGTGGTAAGTGCAGGGGTGGACATCAAACTCAACCCTGACTCCACAAGAGCCTAAGGGAAGAAACACTCATCTGAGGCTTGGCAGAACAGGGTTCAAGTCTTTGGTCTTCTGGTTCAAATAAGTTTGTACTTGGATTCCCCATGTTACTTGGCTGTATTCACACAGTTTTGCTCTGTATAAAGGAGAGCCTGGGAAGGGCAGGCCAAATCAGTGAAACCCTCACACCCGTGCACGTCTCTGTGATGTGCAAGGCCCTGCAGTGAGCTTTGGTCTCAGCTGATGATTCTGAGATGACATAAGAATCTGTCTCTCTGTCTTTCATTTTTTTCTTATAAAAAGCTTTTAGAGGTCCACCCCAGTGTGGAATAGGATTTTTTTTAAAATCTTGATAACTTTATCAGAGTGGGGAAAAGCTTTTCCATATAGTTTTATGTGCAAGTATTTCATTTTCCCCTCAGGGTATTAATATCACACTGAAATCTGAACTGGAGATCAAGAATCAGGTATGTTTCAGGTCACTTTGAAATTAAGTTTAAATATCTTGATGAATATTTAGCTAAGGATCATTAGGTTTGTTAGAAATGATCCTACACTATTGCTGATTTGAACAATGACTTTTTAATTGCTTTCCTTCTAGTCAATTCTATTTTCAAAGCCTTGCAAATTAATTTGTGGTTTTGCCTTTTAGTGCTAGAGGTTTACAGAAAGCAACAGTGAAAAGGAAGAATCATGACTGGTATTTTTAATGTCAGGGTGTAACGGTGCCCATCTCCTGCCCATCTCAAGCATGGATACTGATGGAGACCCCCACTTCCCTGTCCTCAACTACTGGGCATTTCAACAGCACCAGGGCTCAGGCACAGCTGGTGATGCAAAGCCGGGTCTTGTATTGTAAACACACCTCACGAGACAGCTAACTCCAACTTCTGCTTAAAAGTAATATCAATTATATTTTAATGACATCCTCAGGCACCCCATTCTACTGCTCATGTCTATGCTTGCTTTCTTTCTTTCTTTCTTTCTTTCTTTCTTTCTTTCTTTCTTTCTTTCTTTCTTTCTTTCTTTCTTTCTTTCTTTCTTTCTTTCTTTCTTTCTTTCTTTCTTTCTTTCTTTCTTTCTTTCTTTCTTTCTTTCTTTCTTTCTTTCTTTCTTTTCAGGATTAGGATTATTGTATTTAAACTCATGGCCCATCTCTGACAGAATGAACTAAGGGCAAACCCCTAGTGGCAGCACTGGTGGGTGTTCAGTAGTGTGCTTGTAGCTGGAAGAGCTGCTAGGAAGCAGCTTGTGGGAAACACTGCTTCTTTTTTAATGCCTTATGAAATTTTCTAGCACAGTCTGGCTCTTTTTGTTATCTGCCAGCAGATCTCTGACTGCATGACCCATAGCAAAATCTACTTACAGGGTGAAAAACCTGCGTATCAGTTAGTGCTAAGCTGATTTAAAAAAAAACCAACCTGAAAACCACAAAAAAACAAGCTAGTGCTTAGGGAGAGAGACTGTTGACTTTGAGGGGTTTTTTTTCCTTCAAAAGACTCTAATCATGTTTCACGTCAGTCTGAGCATTAAATTAGAAGGTGCAAGTGAAAGAATGAATATTTACAGGAAAAATAACGGAAAGATTCCTAGAATAATTCAAACACATTAGTTGTGATAATTAACCATTAAAGAAAAATACTAGTAGCACCACAAATTAATAGCATTATAAATATTCATAATTTAAAGCCTTTTAAAACAGTTTATTGTGCAGAACACTAATTTAAATCTAACCTCATCAGAATATTGTCAGGCTTAAAAATTAATATGTACTATTTGTTAGAAACTGGATGTGCAGAATCAAATGGCATAAATTTGGCCTTCTGCAATGAAGTTTCTGTAGCAGTCCAGAAAGCATCACTGTGAGGGGAATCTTTGTAGAAGTGCCCAGAAGCAGCTACTGAGAATTACATATCACTGTGTAGGCCAAATCTCTCCCCATCAAAAGTATGAGCACTGTGGTGATCTAAGAAATTCATCTCAGCTGGTGTTTTTCCAAGAGGTGGGCATGGACCTGAGATGAAAAGGGATGTAGTGTCTATGTGTGTCACTGTCACCCAGGCTGGGCTTTTGTGTTTGAATTTACTGGTAAAGCCTTGCCCTGGGGCTCTGGTAGCCCATCCGACATCCCAACACACAAGCAGAAGGGACAGGGAATGTGGTGATACAAGTATTTTGTGAGGGACACATCTGGTCTGGTTGTTCTTGATGATGAGACCTGCTGAAGTCAAAGCCTAACAGCCAGGTCCCTGCACAAAGCAGATGGAGCAGCATCAAGAATAGAGCACATCTTCCTGTTTGGAATAACACCTCTCCCCTAGCAGTGTGATTTTCCCTTTGTCTTTACTCAGTGACCTAACGTCTCCTGAGAAAGCCTCTGTATGGGGGTCATCTAGCCCTGCAGTTGAAGAAAACTTGCTGTCTGCAAAGGGTCATATCCTGACATTTATCTTTTATATGTTATGAGCGCTATACTGTTTATCAATTGATCAAATGGAAGTATCAGTTGTAGATTGCTAGGATATCAGAAGACCTTAATGGTTTTTATACAATTTATTCGATAGCCTACTCATAGGTATTTAATTGTTTTAATAAATTGACAAGAAAACACAAGCTGGAGATCCATGTAGCTCAGATATACTTGGAATTGTGAAGCAATTTGGCCATTCTTTTTCTCTAAAAGTTCAGGCACATAAATCTGCACAGTCACATTCCTGAACAGCTCTGAGGATGTAGGTGTTAGATTAAAGTATTACAGGAATTACTGATCCCCCAGTCCTGTGCCCCATTGGAGCTTTTTTGCTCTGTGGCAGCAGAAATGTTTAATGGTGGTTATTGTAGGGGATATAGAGGCAGTTCTGCTGCACGCTGTTCAGAGATATTTATTGCAGGTATATTGATAGGATGAAAACAGAGGTCTGTGCTGCAGGAAAAGCCCTGCAGAGATTAGTCATGTGAATCTCCAGGAGAACCCCCTCCTGGCAGCAATGGGGGCTGGGAGGCTCCCACCTCTCCTGCACAGCTTTGTCTTGTCAGGCAGTTCTGTCTGAGCCCAGCTGCTCTCTCCCTCTCTCTGAGAACACAGCTGGTTCCAGTATGCTTCCTCTGGACAAAGTGACAGAAACTGGCAAGAGTTTCTTTCCTGATGCAGTGATTTTGCCTCACAGACCCCAGCTTTTTGGCTGGAAAAGAAGCCTCTGTGGTTATTGGAAGGGGAGATTCGGGGCGACAGCCTGGCCAGAGGTGCTTTGCAGTGAAACGGTCTTGAGCTGTTGATCCTGGCTCCACTCTTGAACTTAATTTGGCAATTTGAAGGCATAAAAATCCATTCTGGCAAATTAATCTGATTTCCTGTACATCACTGTGTATGCTACTTTGTTCATTAAATCAATTCTGAACTTTAATTTAGCTGGAAGTATGGCATGCAGGGGTTCCTTCTTGGCTAAACCAGTCATTCTTGAGGAAATTTGGGGCTGGAGTGTTGGTGCAGCATTCACCTTTTGAACAAAGAAGTTCTTCACAAATCCTATTTGGTTTTGCCCCCAAAAAACAAAGTATCCTGATCTTAAACCAGTGCCAAAGTAACTTGCTTTCTATCAAGTTTTTACTGAAAAATTATGCTGATACCAGATTAACTTGACGAGGACAAATCGGTTTAGTCTAACAGTTGCAGCATATCAACCCCATGACAACCCCAAATCATAAAAATAAAGGATTGGCCTTTTTAAAATATACAAATTGATTTCTTGGTTTCCTCTTTTTAAACCCAGAATGTCATTAATATCTACTGCACAAATAACACCGATAAATTGCTTCCTCATTTTTTTTCTTTTATAAAATGTCATGTTTTATCCAGTCTAAGATGGAAGGGGGGATATATTTGCCTCTTTTTATGATTTAAAGAATAAATGCTCACAGTGAGAGCTAAGTGTTCCCTCTTGTAAAACATGTACCTTCTAAAAACAATGACTCATCAATATTTCAGTGTTGGCTATGTATTTTTGCAAGGTTATTTTTAAAATACTATGTAGCATATCCACAGGAAATATGTATATTATTTAAATAAGAAATGGTTATTAGAAAAATCTGGTTTTAGATAACAAGAACTAGAACTTGACTCATCTGGGACAGGAAAGAACACTTTTAATTATCTCCTTGTGTAGAAATCAGTACATCCACCTGCCTTACGTGTCAAAAATATTTCTTGCAATGTAGGCAACACTTCTGCACCAGGAATCTTTGCAGAGAATAGAAAGCAGCCTTAGGAGGGACTGCAAGTCCTGAAGGAGATGACTGCCACAGGAGCAGCTGCCAGTAAATCCTGCCTGATGTTAGTGTGTGTCATCTGCTCCCCAGATCTCCAGGGATATATATCTGGTCTTCAAACAAGATGTGTCAGTGAGCCATTTTCTTTTATTTCTGCAGAAGAAGTGAAGGTGCTACTCTAGGTAGAGCAAAAAGATGGGTTTTTTTCATAATTCATGGAAACCATTTAAATCTATAAACCTGTCAAAATGAGAATTGTACCCATGTCATCATTACAAGGATATAGATCTTGGTCATTTTGGGTGAGTGAGTTTTTCTGCACTGACCTTAAAAATTTCCTTCTCCAGGAGAACACAGGGCGTGGCTCCAGCAGATCTGTTCTTTCAGCTGTAGCTCTGCCTCCTCTGCACCTCAAGGACTGGGGAAGAAAAAGAGCCCAAGATGGAAGAGTTAAGAAAAGAATGCATGCTTGATTTGGTCTCATCCTTTCTCCCTAACTGCTTTTTCTACAAAGCTGGTAAAAATGGTATCATGTACCCCAGGAGAAAAGAGAATCTCCTAGATCTGGCACTATGCCTTACCATGAAAATAGGCTGGGTTTTTGCTTATTTTTGTTCCCAGGGAGCCTTCCAGCTCTCACAGGGGGCAAAACTCATTGAAACTGATGGGTCTAGCAATTGCTCTGGTACCACCTCCAGCTGTCCAAGGAAGCAGTTAAATGGGGGTTTGTTCAGTAAGGCACAAACAGATGCTAGACCATGCATGCCAAGGAGTGTGATATATAAATCCAGGGTATGGCACTCCCTGGAGGATATCACTGGCATGAGATAAGCAGGAAAAAAAGCTCAGTAATCAGCAGTGGTAACATAGGAGAAACAAGTAACAGAGTGAAAATTTGTGGACTAAGTGCCAGTTGCCAAACTGTAAGCAAGGATGTTCAAGCCAGAAACAGGACTTGCACAAGGGTGCTTTGATCACCTTCTTGTGAAGCTGGGGAAATGCCCCACCTAATGAGTGTTAAACCTTTGCCTCTGCACTCTCAGCAGAAGATAAAACTAATTTGAGGATAATTTTTAAAATATATGTATCAGTCAGATATTTTCAAGTCCCACAGAGCGGTCACATACAGCCTTTCCCACAATTTAACTACAGACATATAGGCGAAGAATAATTTGCAGCCCTGTCATAAGGAGCATTTTTCTGATGACTACTTAAAATATGTTTCATTCATATACCCAGAGAAAAAAGTGGTCATAAAAAATGTCCACCCAACAACCGAATCAGCTGCACATCAAGAGGCTGAAGTTCTTCTCAAAATCAATATGCAAAATAGTGATATGTGATTCTCAGAGAATACTTTTGTGTGTGTGTGGTTTTGTTGATAAATTGCATGAGGAATTTATGCAATTTACTCCTCCTAAAATCTGAGGAGTTTCCCAAAAGACTTAATTCATATACAGCATTCTGTAATACACAGCATCTTCAATCCCATAAGAGGCAGACCTCTTTGCATCTAATGCAGTATGCTATAGATACATATGATGATTTGCCAGATTCAGCCCCTCTCCAGTGCCCTTCCTATTTGTCAGAAGATTCCAGTAATGCCTCATAAGACAAAGGCTGAATGTCTTGGACTAATATTTGGGTATGCCACATCTACACCAGAATTTAGACAAGCGTAATGTTTTAAATCAGATTATGGTTCACAAAGAATTGGCATATTTATAATGGCAAAGTTCATTTAAACTAATAAAAAAATCTAGATTTGGTTGGTTGGTTTTTGTTTTGTTCTTGGTTTTTTTATTTTATAAAGTTTTTTTAATGGTATCTTTTCTTGGAAAAATAAAGGTGCCCTTATATTACTAGTGTTGTTAAGTGTAACTGGTTGTCATTATCTAGTTTTTAGTTTACTCATATTCTCTCCATAATAGTTTATGTTGTGTTCTGGTTCATGCTGTGAAGTCAGCTGTGGAGGTGATTCATCTAACTCTAGACTGTCTTGGCAAGAGGCTGACTTTTTGTTTTGTTTGTTTTGTGAAAAGAGGGTATTCCCACAGATGATCTAATATTGCAGCTCAGCTCTCAGAACACTTATAGCACTTGTCATTTGTCATGAGAAACATCTGAGGAGTATTAGCAGCCTCCTGACTCCAGTGAATTATTTTTCATGCCATTTCCATGACCTCATTTCCATGGAGACCCCTATTTCTGATTACAAGGTTCTCCCCCCTGTGTTCATGAGAACTATAAAGTCCTTTCAGCCTGTGTAGTATTTAATGAGGGAGTTCTGGTTCTAAAATGACTAGTCAACAATGAAAGCTCTATCTGAAAAGCCAGCAAGTGTAAGGAAAAAGTGAATAATGGCCCCAAAATCCATTTTAATTAGTTTTTGCTAAGAAATTTAAGGAAACTATTTTATAAAAGTAGTTAGAAATAGAAATTTAGAAGAAAGTGAGTTACTATTCTGAAGGATGCCCAAATGGAAAGTAGCTTTGTTATTTTAAGCAGAGGAACATCACCTTGATTCATTCATCACCTTGGTGAGAGCAGAAGCCTTTGCCTGCATGGGAGGAGAGATACATGGCCTCCAACTAACACAGTCACTGTTATGAGCAGTGAATTGAGAAGATTTCTGTAATACAGCAATGCTGCACATCTTCATACCTTGGATAAGACCGTCTTTGGTAGAGTAGTTAAATAATATTAGGTATGAGAAGATAGCCAAGTACATATTATTGAACAATACATAAATAATGGCAATAGATGCTAGTACTCAAAGTACATTCACTCCATTTAGCTAAGCCCTCTTCCAGGATTGTAAAATAATTTCTAGAATACATACTGCCAACTCATGAGAAAAAGTTGTAAATAAGATGCCTCTTTGAAGAGTCAGCTGCTTCCTTAATGGCATTTGTGGAAAATGCTGGTGAAATGAGTGGATAGCATAAAATCAGGAAAAGTTTTGTTGTTAATACAGAGTATGATTGGGATATCATTTGAGGAGAAGTGAACTGAACTAGAACACTCAGAGTAAGAATGGCTCGATAATTAAATAGCGATATATAACCAGAATTTGAACCTCAGGATTAAATGTTATGAAGAAAGGCCATGTCAGTTAAGAGCAATGGTGAGGGGAAAGGAACTGTGAGTGTCTGTTGATCAGAGATGTGTACAAGCATTAGTGGGATGTGGCAATGAATGAGACAAATTAAATCACAGGCTATGGTGGGAAAACATTTCCAGTGAGACAGGGAATGATGAATAGTGTCTTAGAGTTCATAGTGAGATGTAATCTAAGTTCTGGTTACCATTGCCAAGGAAAGATTAATTAAGACAGAAACAAACACAGGGAGGAACACGAACAATGAGAGCAAAAGAACAAATATGGGTCCACACATTTATTTAGGCTGAGCACTAATGGTCAGTTTGACATGCAGAGCTCACAGGAGCAACAGGGACCAGGTAATGAGCTTGGTTTCATGGCTGGACTCTGGAACACAGTTTCCTGCAACACCAGAGGACAGGAGCAGCATTTCAGAAGACCTGCCATGTTCCAGCTCTTGGGATTTGACATGGTCTTCTGCTGCCTTGTTAAAGTCATTTATTATGGCAAAAAGGGAAACCAAAATGCGATAGTTCTTACTTATGGGAAACTGTCGTGGTTTGACCCTGACTAAGTGCATTTTTTGGTGGAGAATGCGGGCAGGTCATGAATACTTTGAGATAAGGATACTAATTGGGAGAAAACAATGGACAAAACAAGCATTAAGCTCTGTTCTTCACTGTAGAATGATAGTGAGATATTTGTGTTGTAGTAAAAGGCTGGGGGGGGTGGATTTTGTGTAGTTTGTCTTTTTGTCTTATGTTTAGATGTTATTTGTAGATTTTAGTGATTGTTCTTAAATATGTGATTCACAGAGGGGCAGGGTGGAATGTTGTGGTTTTAGTAGTGGGGAGGGGACCATAAAGATGGCTCCCTTGAGAAGCTTCTGGAATTCTTCACCATTTCCAGCAGAGCCAACCTCTGATGGCTCTGAAGATGATGGATATGCCACCGGCGATGTCTGGGCCAATTAGAAAGATTGGTTACACCTCTGTGATGATATATTTAAGGAAAAATCAAAACAAAGTGTGCACGCAGCTGCTTTTAGTTAGAGAAGGAGGAAGGTGTGAGAACAGATGAGGGAAAACAACATGGAGACACCAAGGTCAGTGGAGAAGGAGGGAGAGGAGCTGTGATTCCTCTGCAGGCTGTGGTGAGCCCATGGTGAGGCAGGGTGTCCCCCCTGCAGTCCATGGGGTCCATGAGGGATGCAGA
>VYZT01028761.1:10081-38585 GCA_013400735.1 Pomatostomus ruficeps | reverse complement strand
CTGCAGTCCAGGTGGGAGACCCAGTTGGAGAGAGAGGGGCCCCCTGCTTCCATGCTGCAGCAGTTTGTCCTTGGAGGACTGCATCCCGTGGATGAGTAAACCCACGCCACAGAGGTTCACAGAGAACTGTCTCTAGCGGGAGGGACCCCATGGCAAATGCAGAGGAAGGACTCCTCTCCCTAAGGAGGGGAAGAAGATCCTGGAAATGGACTGACCTGAACCCCCACACCCTGCCCCCCCTCGCAATGTTGGTGGGAGGGAGGGAGGGGGGAGTGTGGAGGAAAAAAGAACGGTGTCTTTTAAAGGTTTAGTTTTACTTCTCATATCCTTCTTCTAACTCTGGTAGTAATAAATTTCACTTTGCAACTTAAGTCTGAGCGTGCTTTGTTCTTGAAGCGTTTTCTCCTGGTTCCTTGTCTCAATTCATGGACCTTTGGGTTAATTCCCTTTCCCCCCACCCCCATCCTCCTTCCCTCCTCTGCCCAGCTGTGGCAGGGGAGGGAGCGAGTGAGCGGCTGCCATGGGTGCCTGGCACTTAGCCAGGGTCAAACCACAACAGAAATTTATATCTCAAATTCTCAGCAAGTTTTCTCTGAAACTTCCCAAAAAATATCAGCCCATTGCCATCACCAGCTATAAACATATAAACATCAATATAGATAGGTAGATTTAGATAAACATTACATAAATGTATTTGGATAACCATTGTATACACAGATATGTAAAATATAACCTATATGTACAAATATATATAGGGAGAGAGATAAATAGATATAAATATATAAATCTCAACTATAAATAACAACTCACTAGGACAGGAGCTGCTCTTACCCTAATATTTCTAAATATATAAAGAAAATCTCTATTAATTGTAAGTCTTTTTCTCTAAGGATTTTGGTACGATGAAATTGATTTTCAAAACCTGAAAATGGGATCATATTCTAAGAATATGGTAGTATTAACGTAATAATACTACATTCTTATTATGACAGAAATACTCAGGATCTGCACTGAAAGATAAATAAAAATGAAGAAAATATCACCTTGAAATTTTTGTTCATTACCTAAACTTTCAAAGTTGTCATTTACCATCTTTTTTGTGTCTTCATCCAGCTCTGTGTTACTCATTATCTCTCTCTCAATACTGACATTTTCAACAATATCATAAAGAAAATGTCTTTTTGTAATAAGGAAGGAAATGGAAATCCATTCAGCAGAGATACTGCTGTTTTTTACTTTATCTGCAGTGATACTTAGGATATCAAACAGGAATCAATACCTGTTCCATTGCACCAGATGCTCTGTGAACAGCAGCAGAAAAGCAGCTCCTTCCCTGGGATCTCTTCATGATATACAGGGTGAATAAACAGAGAAAGGAAAGAAAGGAGGACAGTTAACCACAAAGGCATGTACTTACATTATTATTCTAATAATTCACTGCATTATTTCAGCATGCATCATCAATTCTCTTAATCTCTTTATCTATTATTAGCATTAACAGCTCTGGATTAGCAGTTCTTTTTGCTCCTGAAAGAATAAGGAAAGAATATGGAGATTCAGCCTCTGTGTCTGATGTTTTAATGCAGACCTGGGAAATGCACGGTTAAGGTGTATTCTCACACCACACACTGATTATTTTGCTTTACGTATTTCAGCTGAAAACAGCACCAAAAATCTGTTAGTTAATACTATCAAAATAGCTGAATCACTCAAAAGACACTATTCCTACAGCAGCAGCAGCCACATTCCTAGGATGGCCTTCCTGCAGTATTTTCACACACAAGGTTCTGTTGAGCAGCTCTTCACTGCTGCTCCTTGCGTAAGGTGCAGGTACATAACAGGGGCAGTGGGATGACTGGGATGTTTGATCCCCTTTGGCATAGCAGAGTCATAAGAGCTGTCAGAATTTAAAAATCAGCTGCAAAGGCAGAAAGAACTGGGGATATTTTTTCTCATAAAGAAAAAAGCCAAAAATCAACCGAAGGCACAACAATATAAAAGGCTGCTGCAGAGTCAAAAGGAATAATTTGTGCTCCACATCCTTAATGAATAGGACAAAAAATAGAACTGAATTTCTACCCTCTATCCTTATCTCCCTCTTGTTACTTCCCTCCCAACCATCAGGTTCATGTGATCTCGCCTAGGATTTGAGTCTTGCTTGATTTACCAGAAGGTGGAAGGGGGACAAATTTACCCTCTTAGTGCACAGTCAAAGCTGTCACTGTGATGCGAAGGGTGAGAGCTGGAAAAGAAGTCTGAAATCTGTGCCGACCCTCAGGCTGCAAACTGAATGTTGCATTACTGAGCATCAGCCAGGCCTCCAGGGTGACTGTATCAGATGAAACATAAACAACAGAGTCTAACGTGACAGATCAGAAATTAAAAACTAAATCTGTCTGAGCAATTTACAGTGGTGGGTGGTTTTATCCTGGCTTTTGCTTTCAGACAAGAAAAGCGTTCCCTGCATGAAATTATTGTGAGAGTCTGACCACATTCCTGGGCTTTCATGAATGTAACAACAGGTATTTTTCTACAGTATTCTTAGGAGCTTTGGGCTGCCTGGCACTTAGTTCTTTTTTTTTTCTTTTATAATAAATTCAACCCATATTTGTGCTTCATTTGAAGACAAGGAAATCAGATGGAATAAATTTTCATAGTTTGTGTACCTTATTTTACACATAGTGTCTTGTAGCATGGTCATCACAGTATTACTTGAGTCTCCTCAAATGGTGCATTAAGCAACTTGAGCTGTATGTTTTGTCTCCTTCCATATATTCTTGAAAGATGTTTCCTGATTATTTGGCTTCATATTTCAATAGCTATACACAAATACTTTCTGCTAGTAAATACACACTGCTTTAGGATCAGCACAGGCAATTTCTATTTGTGCCTAATTGACATAGGGTAGGTGCTGGCAATCCTATAGGAATCATTTCAGAGCCTCTGGAACTTCAATGGGAGTCAGTCCTCTGTCTCTTGAGATTAGCTTCACTTGAAGAAAGCTCCATCAGGAATAAATAGTGGTCATTGCCCTTTTCCTCAAACTTTGTGTGATCATTTATATTTATCAAATACTTCCTGTGAAAGATTACGAGAAAAAAAAAGATACTGAAATACTGATTTTTTTTCTTGTCAGACATATTAATTTGAAAAGATCACAGTACTGAGGATGTAAATATTGCAAAGAACACAAAGACCTTGGAGTGCCCTATAGGTGGTATGTTTGGTATCCCACTAACTTCTCAAATTATTCACATCAGCTGAGTCGTCTCCAAAGTGGGCTCCCAAGGCAGGGCAGTAGGACCATGGGAAATGCTGCCACAGGCAATGTGTGTGCTGTGTTGCACACAGTCGTAGTGCCAGCGAGCTGCAAAGTGGTTTGGTTTGGTTTTCCTGTGGGTATATATGACGAGAGCTGTCTGTTACAATATAGATTCTTTATGAGAAATAATTAGGCACGGGGAGGCCCAAGGGAAGCTGGAGGGAGAAAATCTAACCCAGGATGTCCCATTGCAATCAGGAATTTTCAGAGAAAGTGTATATGCTAATGAGCATCTTCTATGTTACCACTTCATTACTCCTGCCTTAAACTAGAAAAAATAATTTCTTCATGCTTTTATACCTAAAAAAAATTGGAGTATAACATGAAGAAAACTTGAGAGATGGGAGTGCAGTTTAATTCCCTGATGTAAGCTATAATGCCAAGATGTAAAGGATTTTTTAAAAAGTGAAAACAAAGCTAAACAAAACAAAACAAAAAAATAACCACAAGCAAACAAAAAAACCCAACCAAGGAGTGTGATCAATTCTCTTCCTTGGGCAGGGTTAATCCTTTCTTAATTCCACTATTATTGAGTTTTCTTGATCAGTTTGGTAATCTCACTAGTCCTCTAGAAAATTCCAGGACCTGTACCAAAGGTACACTGCATCTCTTCCTATTACAGCAGACGAACAGACCTAATCATAGCAAAAGACACTTCTTGCTTCATTAGAGCACAAAAGTCTCATAGAAAGAGACATGAGCTGATGCAAACAACCAGCCTGGATACCTATAAAACATTTCCCATTGCTACAGCACACCCAGCCAGCTAGAGAATATCAGGAGGAAAAAATAAGACATAATGTGGAAAAGTAACTATGGTTCTAATGAGGTAATTTCTTTTTACCTTATATCAACAAACAAAGAAGGAAAACCATAAACAGGATGCTGCTATGTATTAGCTTCTTCTGAAGAGAATAATCTTTTAGATATCCTTAAAATGGTTCTAAAATGTCCCTTACCATTTTTACAGTGACATAAGGCACTTGGGACTGGATGGCAAGCTGATTCCTACAGATAAAAAGACTGCTGTTGTCACTCTCTGGCGCTTAGAGTTAGATACAAGCCCTTTGGTGCAGTGACCTTCATGATGTTTGGTGTCCACATAGATCAGCCACCATAATTTTGTTTTGTTTCTCAAATATGTAATTGAAAAGGAGGCATGAATCTAATGGATGTCACCTTCTCCTAAATGGTAAGAGTAAGAAAAGGAAAAAAAACCCCACCAGCTACAAATTTGTTTACAGAAAGCACAGAACATTTAACACTGTAAGTGAAGGAGAAAACCCTTTATGATTATCTCACACAAATCCTGCACTCACACTGATGATCATATTGGTAAAGATGGACCTGTCAGGCTGAAAAGGCAATAAAGTACAAAGAGAGATATTAAGAATGTCAGAAGAATATTTACAGCTACCAGCCATGTACTCTCATCTGCACAAAAGCAAGACTAGCATCTCAGTTTTGATGAAACCAATACTGATAGGAAAATATCTTCCACTGCTCAGAGGAAAGAAGAGAACAGAAAAGAGTTTAAAATACAACCTCAAAAACCCCTTTTAACTGCTGCAGGCAATTAAGACTTCATAGGATGATAGCTCGGAAATGCTGAGGTAAAAATGCACCTGCCATGTCCATGCACTGGAGCAGAATGCATCGCAGCAAGCACAAGGACTGCATTAACTGCAATGCTGCCTTTATATATCCTCCTTACTGTTTTCCTGGTTAAAAACAATGGGGTGTATACTTCCCAGTACTTTCACCATACAAAATATTGCAGTGATGTTTCGCAGCCCAGCTACTATTATGTCCAGAGCATTGGTTGGGGTTTTTTTCTGTGTTACTAAGGCAGAAGGGAAGAGCCAGTAGTGGAGGATTTCTGTTTGTTTCTGATAATTAGAGGCTTGAATCATCCTTGAGAAGTTGTTTTCACGTTGCAAAATACCCTTTTCCCAACCTTTCTATTCCTCTTCTGCTTTTTGCTCTTCATGCAGCAAGGATAAGAAGAAGGAAACATCCTGACACACAGCCAGCCAAATAATGTCATTAATCATACCAGCCTTCAAAGTCAAACTGAACTGCTTTTATTCCCCCCTCAGCTTTTTCCCAGATTGTACCATTTCCTTTGAGGTCTGGTTCAGCACAACTCTCTAACATCAGCTCTTTCCAAAGAGTATAAGCCTCCCCAGCTCCCAAGATATTGAGGCAATTCCCTTAGAAAGCTGGAGAAGGGAGGAGAGAAAATGTCCTCAAGGGGAAAGAAGGACCCTTTTTCCCTGGGGGTCCTGATACTGTGGAATATTCTTCTGTACTGGAAAGATGACTCTTCCTTTCACCATCACAAAAAACACCATTCATCTGAGGAGGGAGCAGGGCTGCCAACTCCCTCAGCACTGTATGTGTGTGTTTCCAACTTAGCAGTGTCTGCGCTGGGAAAATCAGGCACTTTTGTGAGTGGGCACTGTGGCTGCCATTAGCTGTAATTGTGATAAGTGGTGTATTCATTGCATGTGTCCTTGTGGCCAGGAAATACTCACCTCTCTTTCATAACTCTGCCAGACATCATTTTTAAGATGTCAAATAATCAGAAATTATACAAATCTGCATCTCAGCAGAGCTGCTTACAGACATGTTTCCTGTTCTGCCTCATCTCCCCTCATCAGTGTCCCTCCTGACTCCTTCCACCAGCTCTTCCAATGGATGGGAATAGCTTTCCTTTGCTTCTCCCTTGTCACTCTCTCCTTTCTCCCTGCTTCCTTGTGGAGCACAGTGCTCCTCAGCTTCATTTTTCCTCCTGCAGTCAGCCTCTCCCTCCATTTCATCCAGTGACACTCGTTGAGGTATCCCTTATTGTATCCCTCATGAGGGAGTCCTGAGTTAGGCAAGGGGGACAGAAAAACTCAAGATTCCTGTGTGTAGCTCCCTCTGCCCCGCTGTATCTTTGCATTTTCAGCTGAACTTCCCTAGCCATACCTCTAAATTCCACATTCTGTTGGGGAGTGTTTCATACAGAAATACTTCCATAAAATCTTTCTCATTAATAACAGATCCCTTTAAATTATTCATATAGGCATTTCCAGCAGCTCTTCTCCTGCTTGGGTCAAGATGTCAGACTAAAAAGAGTGTTGACTTGGTGTCTCAGTGTGCCTTTTATACTGCTTCTGTTTGTTTTTGGTTTTCTCACCTGTTTTCATCTTGAAAATAAACATGATTATGTTTGGTGCCCAAATAATATTGACAAAACACAACATAGTTACTTTGGTTTGTTGCCATTTTCCCTGATTTAATTATATTTCTAAAGAATATCATAGCAGTTTGATAACCTCCTGGTGATTATCTAGGTAAGAACCTTAGTAGATAATTAGGTGCTGTTTACAGATTATAAATATCCCCTTATATGCTTTTGACTCAGGTAGGTAAAGACACCAAATATATATAGAATTAAATTCAAGCAATTTGGATTTACCAGCATGATAAATAATAACTAGAGGTTTATCAGCTATCAGATGCTACCTTCTGAGCTGGGGAAATGAAAGCATTTACAATTCTCATGCTTTTAAGAAGAAAAGAGGCTTTTCCCCAAGTCATCTTTCTTGGGACTGATTGTAATCATATGCATTTGACTTCTGAATCTCCACTTCACAATTCCTACAGATCCTTAAAACAGCTCAGTGCATATATCCTTCAAAGAGCAGTCCTTTCCAAGTATGCTGGAAATACAAGGATGCTTACAGTGTGGGGCAAAGTTTATGTTGAAGGCATTGAAGAACAATTATTTAATCACGTGATAATTTTTCTTTTCACTATATATTTCAGGTCTTTGAAATAAACAAGTAGATGCACCATCAGAATTTGCTAGTATGAATTATTCTGAAAGCTGATTAGAGTTTGAAGGAAGTAACTATTTTTCTATTTTGCTGAAAACTGAAATAAATAGCAGTATAAAACCAAAACAAAATGAAAAGCATAAAGCATCCAGGACAATTTGTTTCCATTCATGTCAAAATAACAGCAATATATGACTGTAGATAAATTACCACAAACATTGTTTTCACTTTGTCATGGAAGGAGGAAGCTTGCATACCTTTCCCAGTTCAATTTTACTCCATGTATTATCCTGGCAAGTTAAAGAATTATAGGGACATTATTATTTTTAATGGTCCTATTTTATTTTCCCCAAGATTTCTTTAACTGGCAAATGTTCATAATTTTTTTAATCTGTCTAGAAAAATAATACTCCTTATCCATATGTCTTTTCAAATTCACTAAGTTCATATCCTTTTCCAGAGCAAATACATAGAAAGCTTTCATAATACAAATACAGATACAGTAATACTGAGATGATATTGGGGAGACAGTTCTTCAGTGCAGTACGAAACTGTTACCCCAGCAACCTTCCATCAGAAGCCTGGATTTTTTAATATTTCCAAATATGTATGGTGTTGGGAGAGGATACAGAAAATAAACAAAGGGTCAGAAAACAGGAAGTGCAGTAAGTATTTTTTTCATATGTTATTTGTACTGTCAGTATCTCATCCCTTTTTATCCTCAGCAGAACATTTTACCTGCCATGTGGCTCACTCCTCAGCTGAAGGGTACTTCACAGCAGCTCCTGAAGAAGGCATGGCCATGGATGTGACTGGAGCTGTGCTCCATGATCAACTCACTGAATACTCCTACCCGGTCAGGGTCACTCAAAGATACAAATGGCCCCAGTGACTTCAAGTTGCACTTGCACAATGAAATACACACCAAACACACTTAGGAACAACTCAGATCCTATACTGGAAGTTAATTATTATGATGGTAATAGCTCCTATATTTATTTGTGTAAAAGTGTTCTTATTATGATTTTCAATCTCTTGTAAATCTGACAGGTCATAATTACTGAGGCTATTCTTGTGCTTAAATTGCCTGAAAAGGGTTTATTGATAAATCTGTGAACTGTCTTAACACTTGTGTAATGATTTTCTTGTTTGGAAGAATCCAAGATTTAGAAGTTCCTTAAAGAACAACGATCCCTCAAATAATAGTTTCTTTTCTTGAGGATCAAAAGAGGTGAAGTGATGGATTTGCATGGCACATTAAACTAAAAGGTATTGACTAGATCTTTGATGCTGTTCAATATTAAGCATTTATGTTGAATCAGATTCTTTGCTTTTGATGCACCTCTAAGCTGGGCAATGTATCATAAACACTGAAGAAGTGCACCCAGCAAAAATAACTGTGTGGAAGTTCCTGGGGCTAGGAGAAGAGGGACCAGTCTCATTATCTCGACTTTGGAATTATTCTTTAAAACAGTTCAGAACTCTTATTATTTAAGACCTTACAACATTGTCCTAGGAGACACTCAGACTTTGTTGTCTCTGTTGTCAGAAGAGCTGGCTGGAGAGCTGGCTGCAAGGTGCAAGGGGTCAGTAGGGCAGCCCAAAGCCGGTCCGAAGCTCCCTGCAGCCAGTCCTGTCCTTTTCCACCCTCAGGCTGCCTGCATGTTGTTTAACCCATCATCCTCGATCTCTCCTCTGTCGCTGTTGAACCGCTAGCCGAGTGAAGAAGCCAAGATGGTCCAGTGGCATGAATCTGAATTTATTATTTAATTATAAAACTTATATAGACTTTTCAAAGGTCATCCGGATTGGGTAAATCCAAAATCTCCCTCTAGGCTGATTGGCCAGGTTAGAACTGCCCATCTTTTCCAAAGACTGTTTCAATAACATCTAAACTTTATCTTTATTCATAAAACACAGGAAGAAGAAGAGAAAAATTCCCATTGGAAAGAATCTGTGTTACTACACTCCTCATTATCTCCACCTCAGCTCTTTCTTAGCCCTTTATCCTGCCTTTTAGGCATTACCTTACTCTCACACCTACATAGTTTCCTTGCAGAGTGTCTCCTGCATGTTTACCAGACACTGACAGGAGATGTTTTCTTCCCAGAGCTCCCTCACTGTTCCCCTTTTATCATTCGGTTAAATTACATAAAAAATCTCTCCTTCAAGCAGCAGCAGATAACAAACTCCAAATGACCCATGCAGTGTTTGCTGCTGTGTTTGTGCATATTGTTGGAGAAGTGATGGTTGAAAAGGGAGAGCTGACTCAAGTGCAAAATATATAGCAATGGCATAAAAATTTTGCAAGCAGATTTTGGTGAAGAAGAAAGTGAAATAAGTGTGTCAGGCAATGTCCCTAATTAGCTTCCTAGATTAATTACAACGGAAATTTTAATGTATGCAACCTTAAAAGAAAAAAGCACAAAAACCCCACTAAACCAGGAGCAAACTTAATATTCCAAAGCTAAACTATTTGTATTACATAAGGTCCATAAGGTACAGCATGTATGAGATGTATTTGAAACTATGTGGTACCTATACTGTAATTTAAAAGCCATTAATAAGGCTTAACTAAAGAATAATTCTATAAAAGCTAGAGAAATGCCCTGGATTCCCGTTTCAGCAAATAACACCACTGTGTGCATTTGGTGAGTCACCACTGCAAGCAGGAACAGCCTCTAAGTGGAAATGCAGAGAAACCAGAGTGCACAATCCAGCATACTGAAAAACATGACTGTTGCTGGAGAGCACTAAATAATCGAATAAAAACTAATGTTGTTATATAATTATTGCAGGATCTTTCATTTTTGTAACAAAACAAAACCAAAAACAAACAAAAAAAAAATAAAAAAAGGAGGAGGCTAAATGTATAAGTGAAAGAGTATCTGACAGATGTCCCTGAAATTATTTGAACAGTCAGGTAACAACTATAGCAACCAGTATGCAGAGAGAAAAAAAATGTTTGTATTAATATTGGCTCTTGTTCTTTTCCCTGATTTCAAAACACACGGAAATGTAAAAATTTTTCCAACTTACTGAGTGCATTTTTAAGCAACATCAACTTTGATGAACCTAACAGATCTAAACTGAAGCTTAGAAGCTGAATTTAGAGATTTAGAACCACTGTCTACATGAAACAAACAAACAAACCCCATTTTCCTTACTGGGTGCTTGTAATGTTCCAAATTTAGATTATTTAGATTATTTGTATACACAGCTTTCATCTTCATAAAAGCACATTTGCAATACAGGTAAATCACTTAAAAGGCAGCAACCACCAGCTGAACCTACCTTCTTCGCAGGAGTATCTCCCATGATACCCTTGACATGAAACGCAGATTCACTGCACATCCTTATCTGCTGGGAAGCCTCTGGGCCTGCTCTGGGAGGAGCTTTAATTACGCTTGGAAAAACCTTGTCTTGGCCTGTGTGGGCTGGCACGAGGCTCCACCTCGGACAGCATGACCACTCCTGCACATCTGCAGCGGTACCGTACGACCAACACTCAGCTGCCTAAGGGGGTCTTGCATGCCTTATTTTCACTCTGAATTTATCCACCTTCCCTTTCCCACATCTGTATCTTTTTATTATATACTGTTGGGTGAACTATTATCAAAATGTCATTCCCCATACAACCACAGATCAGCTTAACTGCTCATTTTCCCTGAACAGCAAAGGAATAGAAATCTCTTAGCCAAGATTTTGTTTGAATTCATGACGTAAGTGAAGAGTCCATTCACTCCAATCTTCAAGGCTGAACAACTGGGCATTTTTTAAGTAGCTACTGTGACTAATGATTCTGTTCCACCCTAATGTCTTCATTTAAATGTGTTTAATGTCATGTCAAATGATTTTTTGAAAGCCAGTACATTATGCTGATGTTAACATAACAAGTCCTATGCTCAAGAATATACCAAATTAGTTAATGTTAATTTGATTGCCATTATAAATTGCTCTGTTTATCCCTGTTGTTTATTAAGAGCCATTTATACTGTTCATTGCATTATTTTGTTTGATAAAACTGAAGAATTTACATCTGCCTTGGCATATTTATTCTATGAAATTCAGACACAACTTTAATCGAGGTTTTTTCAAAGACATTTTAAAATTAATATTTTTGACT
This sequence comes from Pomatostomus ruficeps, assembly GCA_013400735.1. Lineage (NCBI taxonomy): Eukaryota > Metazoa > Chordata > Aves > Passeriformes > Timaliidae > Pomatostomus > Pomatostomus ruficeps. Next base: position 27,310 of record VYZT01028761.1, on the reverse strand, counting down.
GAGAAGGTCCCCTACACAGCTTTCCCAATATTTTAGGCAGAAAGCATAGCTACCTAGTTAAAAAATTAGTGAGCAACAAACATTTAAGAAACAAAATTAAGAAAGACAATAAGCAGGTTTTGATAGATAAACTTGTTTTTCTTAAAGATGTATTTTTAGAAAAAAACTCCCACTTCCTCCTAAATCATTTATGTTAGTACATCATAATATCATTTTATAAGAAAATCCAGAAGAGAGGAAAAGTAGAAAAAATACATGAAAGATTTTTCCCCTGAGATATTTCCATAATTATTTTATGGCAAAAATCTGTATGGGAGTGAGGTGAAGTGATGTGCTTTGGAGCTGCTCTTTGAAGCTTTCAGCAGCTAGTGGCTTCTTCCCCAGCATGTGTTTTAAATGTTTTGCTGGATTACAGTCCACCTGCACAGAACTGTTCTGACCTTTTTACCCTTCCAATATTTTAAACATTTGACCTGCTTTCCTTCCTGCAGTTTTGCTTCCAAGAATACTCTTGAAATAATTATGTAAATGTCATCTTAATGCATTTTCACCACCATGTGCACTTTCAGCCCCCTTATGATGTTATCTTTTCACAATGCCAGAAAAACGTGAACCAGATGTGCTGAACCCAAAATACCACAGCAGGGATTTCCCTCACAGCAATTGTGATATGCAGGTTCTTAGAGGCTTGCCATGAAGTAATAGGGCTATTTTTAGTGCAAGAATATAACACAGGTAATAGAGTTTGAAGTGGATTAAAAATATACCTACATATTTACTGGGCTGAGTAATAGTGGTCTATGAGAAAACACTTCAATGATGAAATAAAATTCAACACAAAATTTCCTTGGTATTCTAAAATTTGCCACTAGTATTATGAATTTCTTTAATATTCATAGGTAGCTGGTTTTCTGCATTCATTTATTATATAAGTACAGTATAAAGGTGAATAGCACAAGCTGAGCTGCAGACTCTTGGCATCCCACATAATTGCATATTGACATTCATTAGTCAGTTGACTCTTGAAATTGTGCTAACAGACTAAACACTAGTTCTATATTTGATTGCTGAAGACCTTCGGCTTAGACCTCCTGGGTGAAAACACAACCAAGTCTTTCAGTCAAAGTGTCTCTTGCTTGTGACAAATTGTTTATGTGTGTTGGACTCTTTCCTAAACAGCATCATCTCTTTGCAATCCTACTCCATAGTCAAAAGTGAGAATAGTGCTATAGTGCTGGATTCTAGTACTCTTCAGCAAAGAAGCTTGTTTCTATCATCTCCTTTATTATTTGACTTGCTTAATATACTGACCAGTGCTGAGGAGCCACACTGGAACTGAGCCCCTTAACCTATCCTGCATTTAACAGGATGAAGCAGGGCTCTGCAGACAGTCCTTAGTCATGTACCCCATCTTTTGCCCAGTAACACTAATGGCAAGTGAGCTGCCCCATTTCTTGTTCTGTGTTAAATCCACGTCCAGCCATAAAACGCAATAAGAATAGCAATGACAGCTGCAGACTACAGTTCCTACCAAAGTCACATTATAAGGAATATCTCCTGTGATTTGACCCAGTGAATTATAAGGTGAGGCAGTGCTGGTGGCGCCTATGCTTCCATGTAGGTCTTCCCAGTCTCTCATCATTTGCAAAGAGGTCTTTATCATCATTGCCTCACAGACTTTAGGCTTTCTTATAAATGGCATAAATACCGTGAATACAAAGAGGACAAAAAGTTGTAAAAATCTGTAGGGGATTGCCAGCAAGAGAATAGTTTGACTCAACCCATTAAACTCTTAAAGGTATAAAGTATTATATTATAGATTTTTGTGGAGACATTGACAGCTTCTGTTTATTGGCTTCACTCTACATTTTTCCCCTTTCAATTTTTAATTATGTTTATCCTGGGCCTGAGCCTTGCCCCATAAAACCTGCCACAGACTTGGATGGTTATTCTATCTTTTGACGAAATGTTGGAGTTGGCCGCAAGCTCCCACGCATCTGCCATTTGACCTCCGTGAGTTATAGCTGGATTAGGCATGCCATGTTTTATTAGCGTAATGGTAGGTGCCTTAGAGAAATCTGCACTCTAGTGCACAGATTTCTTTTGTTGTTCATGATTCAAACTCTGCTGAAAGTTCTCAGCGTTGTTCTTAGCACCAAGACTAAACCTTAAGCCAAACTCATTAAACAACCCTGAGATGGACAAGTCAGTCTGTAGTAGAGTATCCTCAGACCACAGTTTTCATGTCTTCAATAGGAAGAAATTTTCTAAGGCTCAAAGAACAATTTTTAGCACATATTAGGAATCTGCCAACACCATATGGATTTGTAACATATACATTTCTAATCTTAGTTCTGGTTATATGACTATAATAGAGCCTAAACATGTTTCTGAATTGGTGTTGAACATGTCTGATTTAGACTAAGGTAATGTTTATTGGCAATCTTTCTTTATGATAGAAAGAGAAAAATCATTGCTGTGAACTATGAGTCAGTGAGTAAACAACGCTGAGAGTTTTGATAGGGATTTGACATGGCTCTGAGAGATTGGCAAGAAAAATTCAGATAGATGATGCAGGGGTGTAGTCTTGCAGTATGGATGGAAAAGGAAGAGAAGCATGGGAATATGTCAAATTCTGATTCTCTAAAATCATATTCCCACTGAATTAAATAGGACCAGAAATTCATTCTGCATATTAATGTGTACGCTTATTGGAGGTAAAAAAGGTGTATTAATTTTACATTTCTAGCATACAGTAGTTGGGCAAATCAAAAGCCAGAATCTTGTGCAACCTTAGTTCTGTTTTTTATGTAAACACCTTCTGATACAGTCTCTGCTAACACTGCTATGCAATATTATTTCCACGGTATCCCTATCTGGTTCAAACTGAAGAGATTTATGAGTACAGACTATAGTAATAACTACAAGGTTTAAAAAGTATTTGTAGTAGGAACAGGTAGTCGTCTTAGACTCTAATTATAAGGACTGCTGGAAAACATATGAAGCTCCATGTCACAAAAGTGTTTTTCAGTTGTCTTCACAAAACACCTCCAAAACCAAATCCACATTCCAACAAGTCTGGTTTGATTTCAAGCCTCAAGGCAACATTTTTAGCTCCTCTAATGTCCCTTTTCTCCAGCCCCTGACTTCACAGATAAATAATCTGATAAGGGAACCTTAAGTAGAAGGTGAAAGTAGGCAAAGAGAAGCCCACGGAACACAGAGAAGAGCCTGGTCTGTGCAGAAAGGAAATGAAGCATTTCTTAAGCTGGTCTGGTTCTTCAAGCCGTTTCCTGTTGCCAGCCCTGGGATGCCACCTGTGGCAGCCTCCACGGCCCTCACCTGGTGCTGCTCACTAGTCAGGATATTGTGCTCTGCTGGACCACTTGGGCTGGCAGTAGCTTTTTGCTTTGTAGGCAAACAAGCTGTGTTTTCCTTCTTTCAAGCTTTCCCTTCTCCCATTTGAAATAAATAGCATTTGAACTGGAACACAAATAAAACTTAACATAGAAAAAATGTGCTTAAAGATGATGAGAGATGCCCACCACTCTATTAACTTTTCTGCACTTTCCCTGCAGAAGTTGTTTCTGTCAATTTATTTTCATTTCAGCTGAGCAAAATGGAAAGGAAAAAGCAGGTTGACACAGATGGTTGTCAGCCAAGTGATGACTGCAGCTGAGAATGACTGTACAAAAATATACAGCTTGCTAAACTGTGTATTGTTTGGCTTCCATGTGTATCGAATGTCAAAAGAAATAAAATTTGGAGAATATATTTAGAACTCTTTTTTTAACACTTGTTAAATTATTATTGTAAAATGGAAGGGTGGTCATCTGTAAAGGAATAAAATTGCGGAAAACAGAAAATGGAATAAATCCTGCCTCCAAAACATCTGAAAACACAACACAGAAGAGCATCTTAATTGCAAAGCTAAACCCCTAAATAAATGGTCTGGTTTGAGAGTTATTTGGGTCTTTTACAAGTGCTGAGCACCCCCAGCCCTACTGAGGTCACCCAGAGAGTGGTATTTGAAAATCAGACCACTAAGCTAAAGGTCTGGATGAAGATTTTAACCTACTTTTAGACTTCTATTTTTAAAGGATCTCTTGGATCACACAACTGACCACAACATTGTACTTTAATAGACCAAACAAACTTACAGAGGAGAAAAATTTAAAATAAGCTAAAAGAGTCTTCCTAGAGTTTATTAGAGTGCTGCCAACTTTAGGGTGTGGGCAGGCTTTGTTCACACTGGAAAGCTGCAGGATTTTAAATACAATTGATCTTAACTTAGATCTACCTTTAAGTGTGTCTACATTAGGCTAAGCCTAATGTAGACACACTTAAATCGATTGTAATGTTGCCTGTGTCATTAGCTAGTTTAAATGTACACGCATTAGCAGATTGCCTCGGTTCAAGTAGATTGATCTTTAAATTGCCTTGTCTAAAGTTGTGCCATTTCTAGGGGGCCAAGGTTCTTGTTTAGAGGAGAGGGCTGCCAAAGCCACTTACCTTTCTCCTGCCTGTCAGCTCTGCAGAATACTATCCAAATCAATCAGTAAATATCTAAGTTACCAGTATAGCCGCTGATCAATTAACACTAATCAACACGCCAACGAATACCCATAAAACTGTGCTAGAGTACTCCCAGAAGAAAAGCCATTGAGTTATACACATCACTGCTACAATTCTACTGAGATTAGTTAAATTTTACCCAGCATAACTTCGGACCATAGCAGACATAAATATTGTTAACATATGTTTTGAAGTCAGAACTTAGGTAACTAAGTCAGTGATGACTTTTGAATATTTGAAATTTTTTTCTGTTTTTGAACTGCTACCTCTGTGATCTCCAAAGACTGGCAACCAAGCATAAACAAATTTTAAATTGCACGTCCTATCCCTACCAGCTTTCAGAGCAATGTAATCTCACCTTCATTCTAGTGGGGTAAAAATCAGGTACAGAAAAAAAGTGTGAGATAATTAATTTCTCTTACTTTCCTTGATCATTAGTAAATGAGGTTATTTACCTCTTTGACTCCTGGAATTAGTTGTGACACAACACCTTTACACAATCAGTTTGTTCTGAAAACCTGATAATAGGAACCCATCTGCTTAGAGGCATAAAGGAGAATTCATTATATGCCCAGTTATTGCTTTCAATACAACATAAAGAGATTGCATGCACAGCTTCTCAGAGTTAAACATGCTGTCAGAAAGAACACCTTGATGTGTAGGAATAAGAGGAGTTCAAAAATGTGATAGCTAATAACAATATTTCAGGGTTTTAATAGGAAAAATTTATATTGTGCTTTATTGTCCTTGTCCCTAACTGCAGAGAAACTAACATCTCTGTACAGGATTTCAAAAAAGCTGTTCCTGAGTGCCTCCTCTGGAGACACCTCCTTTCCCTATCTACCTGTATTATGACAGACAATGACTTGCATAAAATGGACATTTTCCTATAAAAGAAGAAAGGACAAAATTTCAGGTTTGATGCCGAATCCTTGTGGCTTTCCCCAAAGCTGGCAAAGCCTCCAAGGGCTGCATCAGGATTTTGTGTATGATTGAATACTAGATGTTAAGGCCACGTGAAGAATAGGATTGTCAGGCTCCCAAGCAAACTTTTCTGTTTCTTTACTAGAAGAAAATAACCAAAGCCTTGAAGGATGAAGTGAAATGAGTTGGGTTAAGTGGTGAGAAGCAGGTGACTGGAACTTAATCTGTGAGGAGATAGAAAAAGAGAAAATAATAATCCTTTGATCTTCCTGGCATGCTATCCAGATGGTCCTCACTAATTATATTTCGCCTTGTGATTTTAGTTACAAAACACGTACAAATATTTACAGTGGACAAAAGTACATCTCTGTTTAAATGTCACTTTTTGATTGTGTTTTATCCATTGAATAGTACAAATACAGCACTTTTCTGATCATATTTTCACTTTGAGCTGAAGTCCTCCAGTTTTCTTTTCCCACTTCCATTCCATTTCTTTATATCTTTCATTCTAATGAAACATGGCATGCTAAGAGACTATTATTCTTGGAAATCAGGAGGGGTTTTAAACTGCCTAAATATTCCTTTCAGCCAGGAATACAGTTGCAAAGACAATTAGCATGCTTGAGGTTAAAAATACAGTTAAGTGGTTTGTCAGATCAGGCTTTAAATACAATCTTATGCCAATAAATTTGAGATACTCTTCTTTGACTTGGCTCTCTGCATCTAAGACTTTCATGCTCAGTAAAAACAAAACTATTCTGGATTCAGTGCTGCAAGGATTTGCTGGAGGATTCTGCAGCAGCTAGATTTTCTGAAAGATAATACCTTCTAAACATTATTAAATATCACTGTCCCAGAGGATTTACCTCTTAAGCACATGTTGAATATAACTACTCAGCCTTGACAGAACTCTCAGCCTAATGATATTTTTCCTTCTTTTTTAATCATACAATAAAAGCTCTCACATTTGATGCAATTAAATATCCAATGACACTTTAAAAATAATAATGTTAATGATAGAATCTTGACACAATTACAAGTATAATCCTGTCTCCTCTGAGATCAATGGCAAAGCTTCCACTGTCTTCCTTGAGGCCAGGATTTTGCTCATATCTAAGGTCATTACATTTTGTCTATATAAATTCCTCTTACATTTACAATTTTTATTGTCAAAGGGATGATCAAACCTGCACTAGGGTTGGTAGAAAGCCAACTCCTGTGTAAATTTGCTATGAGCAAACATATTACTTTTCCCCAGTGCTTCTCTAAGGAATGCATACTTTCTACCCAGCTTTTCTTGTTCATGACCAGGTCTAGGACAAGCACACTGAGAAGTTTCCCTTGAAATGGAGAGGGGAAAAGCATTCCCAAGACAATAAATCTCTGACAGGGGTGAGATGGATGAAAGAACAGCTATGAGAAGGCTTTACTGTCAAGTTTTAGCTTCCACTGGATTTACAGCTCTATGCTAGCAGGTCCCCCAGGATCACCGCAGTGACCACCCTGGTCAGAGGCAGCCCAGGGACTATAGGGACAGTAAGACACTGGAACAGAAAAGCAGTTCATTCTGTGCTCCTGTGCATCTATGATTTCTCAAAGGTTCCCAGGACCCAGCAGATGCTGGGTTCTGCTCCCATCCCTGTCCCCATCAGACCACTTCTGCCCTTGCTGCCTCCTTCACCTGGTCCACAGTTCATCCCCAAACTTTTCCTCCCTGGAGGACAAGTGCATGCAAAGAGGTGCAGATTCCTACATGCTTTGGGAGAGGAGATATGTTACAGGCAGCTTGAAAAGTGCAGATCTTGCCTGTGCCAGAGGGCCTGCCTTACCCTGGAACTTATAAGATTCTTGGATGCTTTCTGAAGTTCAACTGATTTTTTTGCTTAGCATTAAATGTGGTATAAATAGATTATTTACAGCTAGTAACACTGAATTCAGTAACATTTTCAAGCCCTTTAAAGAAATTCAGAAAGACGTGGTTGAAAACAACTTTCTACATTAATTGCTGCATTTTAATGTTGTTTGTTTTAAAATAAGCCTGTGAGTTTGTACACTGTCTTTTGGTGTAATATGTTGTGCAATTAAATACAATTGAAGCAAACTTATTAATAGATGAATGAGCTTCTAATATTAGCTGGTATCAACTGTCTAGTCTGTTAATCAGAAAGAATGATGGATAGTCACAGGGGTGTTGGAGATGTTGGACATGTAAGCTGTACTGCTATCTACTATGATCGAGTTTTATCTTACATATTTCAGCATAAAAATTAGCCTTGGTAGTTTCCCTATGTGAGATAAAAACCTTGAGGTATCACTTATCTCTCTAGGAGGGCTTTTTTGGTTCTCTGCCAGAGACAGCAAATAGGGTCCATCCCAATATTGTTTTACACTACTACAGTCTGAACCACAATAGCTGACTAAATCTAATAGATTGGCAACTGTCCTGCTATTGATCCAGGACTGCTAAAATAAAAATAGAAACCAAGGCAGTACCTAGCAGCTAGATTTGGCCGTGTGGATGTTTGTTTGAAGGATGTCATAAGCATTAGATGTTTCATTCTCATTAAACTTCTGGTGTAATCTTTTCTCTTCTGTGATGGGTGTCACCATGAATGAAAGAGGAGAAGGACATGAAAGCTGGAAATCATTCTGAGTATTCATTACTTGTATGTTATCTCCAACTCAGAGAAAATTTCTGGTTCTAAAAAATGCTATTGGTGCAGTAGAAGGAAAAATCCTAGGAGGACATTTGCAGTTCACAGTCTAGGGAATTTAACCTCACAATTTCACTAGGAAGAATCAATAATCTAAATCCACCTATGCCATTCTGAATATTTACCTCCTGAAGGCGGCTGACAGAGATAAAACAAAACCATGTGCAGGTTTCATCCTTAAAAGAAATAAATAAAGAAGTTTCCAAAACCCAAAGGGCAAAATCCAGGCATATTTTAATAGTTTAGGAGCAGAGCCAGGTTCATACCAGTATGACTGTGAGTTCTCTGTGCTCCATTTCAAAGCCTTTCATGTCAATTTATGAACTAAAAAACAAATCTCAACATAACTTCAAGAAATCAACTTGAGAGTAACATAACAGTTATATCTGAAAAAATTTACGCATCTAATTATTCAGGTCAAAAACATGTATATCTGCTTTATTTGAAGAAATATGATTGCAGACTACAGTCTGTCTCCCAGACACAATAAAGTAAAGCCTTTCTTATATCTGGATTGGAGGAGTTTTTACCCTTTTCAACAAACAAATCAGATCCACTGGGAATACAGATCAGTGGATATGGTGTTTTATTCTAAACTCGTATGTCCTTGACAGATAATCACAAGAAAGATGACATTTCAAACCCAAAGTGTCTGCAAGGGAAGAATCTGCCTTATGAGGACTTCTTTAAATTCCCCCCAACAGAGTACACATTTGGAGAAAAACAGTCTTTCAGCTTATAAGATGTCATGAGGTCTCCCTTCACGGTTCTGCCAGCCCCTTTGTGTGTTCAATTTTAACGTCTCAAGCAATTTTCCCCATTCAGGACCAGACCCATCAAATACTTTTAGACGAGATTATTGTTATCTTCAGCTCTGACAGGAGGCTACAATGTCATCACAGAATTAGATTTTATTTTGTCTCATGTCATCGCATAACCTGACACGTCAACATGAGTTCATTCAACTTAGTTTATCCTTCACTGATTTGGAATGGATATTAGCAGGAAGCCGGTGCATATTTTCCTATTATTGTCTTTAAGCTCTTCAGTTCTGTGATTCTGGTTCTGCCAGTCTGGAAATATACAGCCCCTTTTAAAGCTTTGATCGCTTTCTAAGACCTTTTTTGATTCTTGATAAAGAAGTCTGGAATTTTGGGCTTCAACCCTTAAAATTTCATCAGATATTGGTATTGAAACTGTAATTAGTTTTTCGTTCCATGGAAAATGTCTCTTGTGCAGCTGTAATGCTGCTATCACCATGTATCAGGAGCAAGCTGAGAAAATCACTTTTGCATTTTAGTTTGTAGCAATGCAGTTATCAAATAAGGCAACTTTACAACAGTCCTTACAATTCTCTGTAGTCCTTCAAAAACAATTTCCAAATGTATCCACCAGACAAAATATGAAATAAAACACTTTGAGCCTGATACTGCCCTAACGATACATATGCACCTCTCCCTCAGACTCAAGAGTTAGGTCCACTTGCATTGGATTTTCTTTCATATTTTTCCCACCTAAAAAAAGAGAATATTGGTGACAGAACTGACATCACCAGGGCGTGAGCTTTAATTTTCAAATGGACCCACACTTTTTTCACTTCTATACAGACAAAAACATGAAGAGTTTTTTCAGGTACATGTTCTGCAGTCAGTAGTGCCATAGGAATAATTTTGCTATTATACAGTTTATAAACCTCCCTATGGATTTTATAAAGTTAAATAAGGGATAACTTTAAATACCAAGCAATTTCAAGCTAACCCTGTGAGATACCCAGAGTTTAGAGAACTGTATCATACACCATCAGCAGTTTTGGTGGCAGTTTTGCTTTTTGGGGGGAATGAAGGGAAGTACAGAAAGGTCAAAGACTAAATCACAGGGTTGCAGAGGGAGGTCAGTGGGGTCAGAAGGATTTTCTGCTTTCACAAAGGACACTACAATCAGTAATCTGCTGTCATGCTGCATGTACTGCTCTTTAAGCACATTTGACACTGATGCATGGGAAGCAGTCTGAGTAGAGAGCTAAAAAGGCAGTTACTTCAAACACATGAATAGTGCACTGGAATGATGATGTGAAAATAGATTTAAGACTAAAATAAACACCAAATCAAAAAGAAGAAAACACTAATTATCACTATAGATGGCAAACCACTTACACAAATGATGCTAGAGCAAATTCACTTCAATTATAAAATTAGTATCATTAGTCTCACCACAATTTGAATGAAAAGTTGGAAAATCAAGGAGCTGCAGACATTGTCTGACTAGCAGCAGACACTGCCTACCTGAATGAGCATCCACCCATTGCATTTGATTCATTTATGTAAAGACTCTGTCTTCAGGGTTAATTGATGTTGCTTGACATCAACCCTAATTTTGTTAGGGTTGATGTCAAGGAACATCAACCCTAACAAAATTAGACATATGGCTAGCAATTATATGAGAGCTCAGATTTGGAGCTAATCTGTAGAACTATAAAATACTGTGGGTTTACGTGGTTGATTTTCAAATGGACAGCATTAGTTCACTCACAAGGGCTCAAGCTTCCCCCAGCCCAGCACTAATTGCAGCCCTGCCATTAGGGTTTTAATTGAATGCCAGGAGTGGCACACTGAGTACCTCAGCCTGGCTCATTCCTCGAGTCCCTGTCCAGATGGGCTTGTATCCTACTGCAGCCACTTACTTCTTACATCACAGACATAAATACTCACCCGATCTGAATTTATCTACCATGATGAAGCCCATTATTTAAACAACAATCTATCTGGACATAAATGAGTTTATTCTCCAGCCTTCTCTTTTTTGTACTTCCATGAAGTATGAAATATTTCCACAGACATTTGCTCAGACTGCCCTGTTGACACGTTGCTCTACCACGTGTCACACCGATATCTTGCATGTTAATATGACAGTTGTCAGAAGTATGACATGGCATATACAACCATGAGAGACTACAGTTGAACTGAAGAGATGTAGATTTACATCCTTTGAGAGGGGAGTCTGAGAGCATTTCCCCCTTTATTTATAAGAATGCAAAAAGAAACCTTTAAGAATATACACAGAATTCTGTGCTTATGTATGAAAATACTACATCGGTTTTTCAACAGAGTATTTATGAGGATTTTTGTTCCCTTGTGAGAACAGTGAACGTGCCTGAAACCAGCCCAGAGCACAGGCTCAGACTGCTCGAGATGTCCAAAGGTGAGTGCCTGGGAAAAGCCCTGGAGAGCTGCCCCTGGGCATGTTTTCCACCAGGTGTGTGAAGGATGAAGGCCTGACTCCACAGCAGTGGCTGGTTTTATTTGGGCTAAGGTTTTCTCCCTGATTTGTGCAATCAAAGTTACCTGGTTTTTTTTAAATCCTTTTTCTCTTTTTTGATTGTACTAACTTCCTGAATTTTCCAGATCCCCAGAAGTATTTACTACTATAGACTAGGCTGCAAGGTTTAAAGTCAGCCAAACCAGATCTCTATTTTACATTGGCAGAAGCATAGATGCCTTGTTTTCCAAGTCACTTTCATGGCTTAATGCTCCCAGTCAAAAGTGACACATCTCACTCTTTCACACAAACAGATGAAAAAAATGCTCAAAATTGCAGCAAAGATTTGGGAGGGGGAGGGTCACTACCTCGTTGTCTCAGCAAAAAGGATATTTGTATTGATTCTGTCCCTAAGAGCAATTGAATTAAAATAATTTCACTCATTCCTATTCGCTCTCTTGTGAGCCCTATCAGATGAGACATTTGACACTGAGAAATGCACTTTGCCTGTTACTCAGCAGTGCTCAAAATGCCTAACAATGCCAGACTGTAGCTGGGTGAAATCTGAAGCTGAATGTTTCAAGGGACCATTATTACTAATGGGTTTTTTTTATTAGAAATCAAATAAAAATGGTAGGAATTTAAAGTGCAAGGAAGAGAGGCACTGAAGTTTGTGAGTAACATGAAAGAATAATAATACGGTTTTATGAGATACTTTTGTCAGGTTACAGTTCATCACAGAGTAGGCACTGAGAATTTTCAAAAACATCCAAGCATCTCAGAAAAAAAATGTAGTCTTCCAAACTGAAATATGGCTAAAATACACCAACCCCCATGATGCAGTCTTTCTGCTAAGTGACAGACGAAAATGTAAAAGGCTGGGAGCAGAATCCAGCGGCATCCCTTGAAAATATTTATCTGTCAATAACTCCATTAGCCCTCTGCTAAGTGATCCCATCTTGGGGTACAGCCTCCCCCTCTCACACTGCACGAGCACCCACGAGGAACCAGCTCTCCTGGAGGGAGGTTGAGGCTGAGGCTGGCCTCTGAATGTGCACTGTCCACTTTGGAGCACCTCACGAGTTTCAGATACATTATGTGCCTGTAGTCCCAAATCACCAAATATGTTTTAAAATTTCATAACAAAAGGCAGCAATGCTTCACTGCAGTGCAAAAAACAGAGCTGAAAGGCTGTTACAGCTTCACACCACTGTCACTCATGGAGCTGTTAAGAACTAAATTATACAGAAACCACTCTAAACCTCCCTAGTACAGATGAGTAAAATAATACTCTTTTCAGTACAACCACTTGCATATTTCAGCAATACCAAGAAAAACAAGTTCTTTCTTGTCGTTTGTGAAAATTTGTAGTGAACCCAGGCAGAAACTAACACAGCAGGAGTATGTTTACCAGCAGACTGCCACTGTTGCTTGGACAATATATGCAAAAAGTATTTCCCAAGAATTTACAAGTTTTATGTCAACCTGCTCTGCATTTTTCTTCGAAAACAGGATGGAAAGCTCTACTCTATTATTACACCTTCTCCTTCAGAGGTGCAGGTATAATTATTGGAATCAAACTCACATTTTCACAGCCACTCTGTAAATTCACATCTTCTTGTCATTGTGAATACATATGACATGTATCAAGTTGCATTTATATTCTTCTTCCTGAAATTCAATGTACCTACAAAACACACCCTACTGCGAGGTGAGGAACTTTTGAAAGTAAAGGAATCAGACCAATCCCAGTTGTGTAGAGATCTATGAACCATGCTGGTACCTGGAGAAAATCCAGTAAGGGAAGGAATGTCATCTTCTGCTATGTACTCTTGTTGTCAAGATAGGGAACAGTCACTCCATCTCTTAATTGGGAATCTCCAAAACATAATCTAGGTATCTTTAGGTCTGTGATTGCCTTGATAGTCTTATCAACCCTAGAGCCCTTAAAATCAGTATGTGCTTCATTTACCTAATATTTGAGTGGGGTACTATGTCCTTTTTTGATACAGCCACGAAGGTGCACACAGCCAATCTCTTTTAGGTGCTCAATCAATCCTTTCATACCTTTCACATTATTCTGCTTACAATATATAGAATATATTCTTTTCTTATAGAATATTCTTTTCTTTGGAAAGAAACTAGAAACTGTACTATGCTTAGATATTTTAGATGCAAAAATAGCAATATAGTGCCTAATAACAGGAATATTATGTGATCACTAGATGTAACCAAACAATTTCACAATTAAGAAAATGTCATATCGATCATAAGGCTTTCTTTTATCATTTTGCACTGGAAGTGAATATAACAATTCAGTGTTAAATTTTTTTTTAAAAGAGGAAAATAGCTACTGATTAAATAGCTGAAAATGTAAAAGGCAAATAGATTTGTCACTTCTAACATCTGCATGGATATGGTCTTATATAAACACCAAATCCGCTACTAAGTTTATTATCCATAAAGATCAGTTTCCTGCCTTGCGAAGGTGAAAGCTAAAGTATTCCTGAATCTATTTCTCCTGTAGATTTTTCAGATGTTCGGGTTTGTTTGTTTGCTTCCTCAGGCAGTGCTGCATTCATCTTCAGTAACTCAGGTATTCAGATGGGAAAATCTGGCATAGGCTACAATAACAAATGTTGAAGAGTGATGACACGTGTCTGTTGGGTTGCTGGGAATGGCTCCGGGCAGCTGCTGTCGTCGCTGTAGAACGGCTCTGGCTGTACTGAGGTACAGGATCGGCTGTACTGAGGTACAGGCACAGGACCGGCTGTCGCAGCTGAGCCGCGGTGTCACCCGGCCTGGGCCTGTCCGGCAGCAGCAGCAGCAGCAGCAGCAGCAGCAGCAGCAGCAGCAGCAGCAGCAGCAGCAGCAGCAGCGAGTCACTGGACAAAGCCTGCTACACACACGAGAGCCCAGCGAGGATGCAGCCCCTCAGCCTGCAGCAGTCAGCGTTTAAGGGACTGCGCTGTGCATGCTGTACTTAACAATTACTGTAACCTGAGAGTGGGTTTGGCCTCCACAGATCCCATGGAAGAGTTATACGGCATCTTTACATCTGGTCACTAAAAGAAGTTTCTTTAGCTGTCTCAAGAGACATCATAGTTCCCCTTCGTTGAGAAAAGGGTGAATTGTTACTGCTCATTAACCCTCTTCCTGCCCTGCCATATTCCCCTTGCAGTTGCCTTTTCCCAAGCCCTTCTTCTAGGACTCTCCTGATTCAGATATGAACAGAGCCTCGTTTAGGTTTGCTCAACAAATATAATTTCTTTTACACATGCAGACATTAAACTTTATGTGTCATTTCACAGATCAGTAGAGTATATGTGCACTTCACTGCATGCTATTATATTTCTGTTACTCTCTGAATCATCATCACATTTGATGTATCTTGAGACTGTGATGACACTTTTTTATTAACAGCAAACTTCATCATCTCACTGTTCATCCCCTCTATGGAAAACAGGGAAATATGTGGAGAGAATACTCCTTCCATTTACAAGACTGGCTGTTTGATTTCAAGCCAAGCTCCTAATATAACTACTCTCCCACACTGAAATTTTTGGCAGTATAACCAGCATAGAAATCAAATGTGAAGATCTGTCACCATTATGTTTCTTGTAGCTATTCACTAGACAGCTAGGAGGCTTTTTGCTTCTTCAGGGAAAGACTCCAGAAAATCAACATCCTTTGGTTAACTTCTTGCAAGAGTAGAGACCTTCTATTTCCAGCCATATTGAGTGAGAACAGAAGATGCTCATCAGTAGCTAGAATATTTAATATCACAATTATGTTACCTAAAGTCAGCTGTCAAGTCTAAGCCAGTCATTTAGGAGTCCTCTATCATCAGGAGGAGAATGGTTTCTTCAGAAGACAATTCATTTCATCCTTGGATAGACACCATGAATGATCCCATGGAACGACTGTTCTTAGCCACCTTCACTGAAATAAAGGGATCCAAACAATTTGATTAGAAGACTAAACTTTAGATGGGTAGTGCAATGATTCTCACCATACATGCTTGCAGTGGAAGAAATATCACTGGAGACAGATATAACAGCATCACCTTAAAGTGTAATTTGGAGTAAAAGGAAATTGTGTTAGGAGCAGCAGCTCTAATACAGGTGAGTGCTGCTCTGTGACCTCATACATCTTCCTACAGTGCCCTCATAACTGCTCTCCCCATCACTGTCTCTGTCTCTTTTTCCCTGACTGGTTGAAATGCAGCCCACACCACATCCTATACCACAGTCCACAAATATTGACTGGTGGGTCAGTATGAGTGTGTTGTCAGCTGACTGACTCAGTGGACAGAAAGCCCTGTTCTTGATTCTAAACTGATGTCTTTCCTCATTGGAATTTGTTCCTTTTCCTCTACTCCACTGCATAGTTTTGTATATATATAAAAATAGTAGGAGGCCCTTGTTTCCATTTAGACGCAACCGAAGTTATCTAATGGATTTCAAAGTTACAGACACAGTTGGATAAGCCTTATTTCACTGGGAAGTCAAGCAAAAAAAAAAGGTATGTCTCAAGTGTAATAAACAATATATTTCCAACATTATCTGCCATGTATTCTCCTTCCATCCTTTTCCTATAGTGCCCTCTTTTCAGAAAGCCAAGAGGGGTGATTAGCTAACAAGCCTATAGAGAATCTATGAAATACATCTCTAAACTGAGAAATAGGGTCAAGTTTGATCTTGAGTTTTTCTGATAGAGATTGAATTATTAAAGGGCTATTGTCTGCTTTAGAGTGACATTCTGTCTGAACATATTGTACTTTGCAGAGTTCATAAAGAAAATCAAATGTAATATAACTTAAATAAAAATAGCCCCATCTTTGAAGCTGCTAACCCTGTTCATTTGATAATATTTTATCCATACTCCATTTTACTGCTTTCACTACTTAATTAGTCAGTCAATTCCCCAGGCTGTGTTTGTGGGCATTTCATGCTGCAGCAGAGAAGAGAAAAGATTAAATACATACTTAAAAAGAAAAAAAAAGGCAAATGACAGATGCAGTTGCAGTTAATGTAAATTACATTTTATAAAAACAATGAGTTTTCAAATAGAAGAGGTTTTAAAGTGGTTTCCTTCTCTTTCCAACTTTTAAAAGCTCTTCAAAACACAATTAGCCAGCATTATTCTCATAACTGCAAACCATAATATCTCAATAAACCCTTCTAATTCATACAGGTGTAATGAAGTCACATGTGTTACTTGGAAGATAAGTTGATTTCTCTCTCGGGATATTTTTTATATACAAGGAGTTTTTTGTTTGTTTTCTTAGAGTGTCTGACATAATATTTCCACATACATTTAAATATATTTTTCTGAAGGAGAAGCAAACAGGAGGAAAATATTAATCTGTAGAATTTTTCTCCCATGATGCAGTAGATGTTTTTTGTCCCTTTTTCGATATTTTAGCACATACTTTATTTTTCACTTTACATTTGAAAGTTTATGCAATTTGGATTTCCTCATCAGAAGAGAAATTATTGCTGCATTTAGAGTGTATGTGTGCGTGTGTCCTGGTTTTCAAAGACAGGTATTTGCTAAAGAAGGCAGAAGCCTCCTTTAGAATAGGAGAATGTAACCCCCTTCCCTCCAAATTGGCAAAAGTTTGAAATCAAGGGGCTTTCAGGCAATGGTATGAGAAAAGAGGAATAACAGTCCTTTACTAATAGATTTTATATATATATATATATATAATGAGACAGGCAAAACAACAACAATGGTAACCACAACAAATAAGAACAGA
>VYZT01028756.1:0-15266 GCA_013400735.1 Pomatostomus ruficeps | reverse complement strand
CAATTCCCGGTGTCTTTTAAGCGCCATCCATTTCATATCCCCTTTCCAAATTCCCAATTTGCTCCACCAGCGATGATCCCCGTCAGCTGCCCAGGCGCTCCCATCGCTCCGAATGGAACGAATAACGAAGCAGTGGCAGGCGGCGCCCCGGTTAATTGGCTGTGCAGTTGGATATGCAGATGAGGAGCCGGGTTTTTCTATTTTTATTATTATTTCTGTCACCGGGGCCTGTCAGGGAGCCTTCAGCAGGGCTGGGGACAGCTCTGCAATCAAACGTGGAGCGTCACCCGTGGATTTTTGATAATGTCTTGATCCCGGGGATTTTTGATAACGTCTTGATCCCGTGGATTTTTGATAACGTCTTGATCGCAGTCCCACTGCCCAGCTATTGATTGCCCGGGCTGCCTTCGCAGGAGCGAAATAAATAGAAATAAATAAATAACAGCGCTCCTGGCGCTTCTCAGCAGCACCGCTTCTGCCTCGGCCCGTGGTAACTGTGTCTGCGAGATTTAAAACGCCTTCCATTGTCTTTTAATCAAATACTCTTGGAAAGGGGTTATCAGGAGGAATTAATTCAGCATTCAGCGCCGCGCGCTTCCCGCTGTTTCTCATTTTCAAAGATGGAATTTTTTTTTGCCTGATAGCGGAAAGTTGGCTTGGCTTTAAGGGGAATTTCCTTCTGTCTCTTTGATTTCACTCCAGGGGAGCACTCTGCACACCGAACTGCTGTGCCCGGGGTGCTTTAAGCCCCAAAAGTTCTGCAGTCCCAACATTTCCTCCCCTTTCCCACTGGATCACCATTACCCACAGGGTGATGGGTTTGATTATTGGGATTTCTGTGCATCACGTGGTGCAGCTCGCTGAAATTTGTCTTTTGTCTTCCCTTGGTCGAGGTTTGCAGCAGCTCTTGACCTTTCTGAGTAATCAGGATGACACCGCTGACCTCCTGCTTGTCTTTGCCCAGACTCGGTTAATTTATCTCCCTGTGATGGAGCTGGATGCGTTTTTCCAAGCTAAAATCTTCTTTTCTGCTTGGTGAATCCAGTGTGGGCAGAGCTGGAGGATCTCGCTGTGAGCATCAGCTGACTTTTGAACGTGGCTGTGATTATGAGGATGGAATAGTCTAACGTGATAAAATAAACTTTATTATAAATAAAACCACCGTTCCCTAAAATTAAAAGCAGCCAACAGAGAGAGGCCATGGACTTACCATGATTTGGATGTTATTTTCCTGCTGAACGGATGTCTGGGAGGGCTTTCCCTGCCTCTTCCTCAGGACTTTATTATATAGATTTGTGCACAAACACGTGCATGCTCTGAAATATCCCGGCTGTCTTTGCCCAGACTCAGTTAATTTATTTCTCCATGATGAAGTTGGATGGCCTCGTGTCTATCACTGTACCTGCAGTGAATTTTTCTAAGCTAAAATCTTCTTTTCTGCCTGGTGAATCCAGTGTGGGCAGAGCTGGAGGATCTCGCTGTGAGCATCAGCTGACTTTTGAACGTGGCTGTGATTAGGAGAATGGAACAGCCTAACGTGATGAAAGAAAGTTTATTATAAATAAAACCACTGTTGTATAAAATTAAAAGCAGCAAACAGCGAGAGGCCATGGCCTTCCCATCACTTAGACATTATTTTTATTTTGAGTAGCTACATGAGTGTCTGAAAGGGTTTTCCCTGCCTTTTTCTCCTGACTTTATATAAATTTTTGCACAAGCACGTGCGTGTTCTTAAATACCACTGTTGTTCCCTGATAGAAAAAGCTCCATGGTGCTGAGTTGGAAAAGAGTTTCTCTGAGAGGTGAAAATGTTAAAAAACCACGCAGTGACAACATTCATTAACCACGGATGCAACTGGTCAGAAAAACAGAATTAATTAATCCCTTCTCCTTTAATTGACTGGAAAAATGAGCCAGGGAAATGAGGTGGGAAAGGAGGAGGGGAAAAAGAGCGCGGCTGGGATAGGGCTGGGGTAAGGTGCTGGGGAGGTGCTTAGGAGCACTCACTGTCTCTGATTATTGAATCACCGTGGAAAAATCATTCTGCATTTCTGAAAGAAATGGAACCGTTTCTGAAATGGTTAAATCCACCAAAATAGCCCCAGTTAAGGGTGTGACTGCCTCATGCACTGTAGGTAGCCTGAGAGTCAAAAAGCTTTTTTTTCTGGGGCTTGGTTGACAAAGAAAGAATGCAAATACAATAAATACGTGATGTTCGGGGTCCTGAATCCCAGAAAAAGCCAGACGGGGTTGGAGCCGAGGCTGGGTTTACCTGGAGGGATGAGGAATGTACATCATATTTTATTTTTTCGGTGTGTGTGTATGGGTTTGTTGTTTTTTGGGTTTTTTTTTTTTTTTAATTTTTTTTTGTGGGTTTTTTTNACATGACAGAAGCGTTAAATCTGATTTTAACCCTCTTTTGCTGCAGCTGCACACGCACAGGAATGCCAGCAAGCTTCCAGAGCGAGCCTGCTGCTCCCTAAACGTGTTCTTTTATCCCTGCATAGCTGCAGCTGAGTTGGGCCCTCTGTAATTTGCGTAATTAATTCAGCTCATCTGCATCTGTAAAATAAAGAAGAACAGAGAGTGACTAGACTTGGAGAAAATGCAGAAAAGCATGAGAAAGTTGCTCTGCCTTGAAGGAGAGGCGGATTTAGCCCAAATCCGTGTTTGCAGGGCTGGATCACCGGAGCTGGGTGCGTTCTCAGCTCCGGAGCCCTGGGAAGGAGGTGGAGATGGGCACGGATTGCCCTGGGCTTGGCTGCCCGGTGCAGGTGAAGGGCTGTGAAGGGACTGAGAGCTACAAAAAGCAGTTTTTCATCACTGATCCCAGCCTGATTTTACTTTCTTGAGGTCAAACCCAAAATTTCCAGCGCAGTTCTGCCTCTGTCAGATACGATGTGTCCCGAGCACACAATTCTGCCCTGGGATGGAGGTGGAGAGGAGCTGGGCACAGATGGCCCCGGGCTTGGCTGCCCGGTGCAGGTGAAGGGCTGTGAAGGGACTTAGAGCTTCAAAACACAGCTTTTCATCATTTATCCAAGTTTGATTTGATTTTATTGAGGTCAAACCCAAAATTTCCAGCGCAGTTTTGCCTCTGTCAGGTACGGTGTGTCCCGAGCACACAACAATTCTGTCCTGGGAAGGAGGTGGAGAGGAGCTGGGCATGGATTGCCCCGGGCTTGGCTGCCCAGTGCAGGTGAAGGGGTGTGAAGGGACTGAATACTACGAAAGGCCCTGTTTTTCATCACTGACCCAGGTTTGATCTGATTTTATTGAGGTCAAACCCAAAATTTCCAGCGTGGTTCTGCCTCTATCAGATACGATGTGTCCTGAGCACACAATTCTGCCCTGGTCCCCCTCACTAAAACAACACCCGAATTGTGAACAAATCTCGCAGATAATAATGCAAGCACGCGTATTTTGGGAGTGTTGCTGCAGCCAGGGGATGCGTTCGCTTTGTCTCACATGACAGGACTGCGCGGGCGCTTGCAGCCGGCGTGATGAATTGCCATATTTATGGGAAACACATGAGCAGGGCCTGAATCACGCCGCTATTTTGGGTTTGGGCAGCCCGTGCCCACGGAGATGAGTTCGGGAGTTGTGACAAAACAACAGATGTGAGATGGGCCCCTCTGGCTGTGTCGGAGTGGATGAATCCTAAAATCTCCGTGTCCTGGTTGGTCAGGACGTTCTGTGGCGCCCGTCCAAGCCCCATCCCTGCACTCAGCCTCCTCTCAGCCTGGTTGTGTTTGCAGTTTGAATTCTGGATTTCATTCTGCCCGGGGCACTCACCCCAGCCCTGGTGTGCAGAGCAGCTCTCAAATTCTGCTGTTGATTATCCCGAAAAACCAGAAAAGCTGTGAATGTCCTGATCCTAAACAATCTGTTATTCAGCTGAGGGTAAATAGAACTTTACACAGGCAAGAGAAGCGAGGGCAAAGACTGCAGTTGCTTTATTGCTTGGGAGTTTTTCCAAGCGGCTTTTTATTTCTTGGAAACTCTACTGGATTTGCAGGAGCGTGACCGCTCCTGTTATGCCTTACCACTTAAAAGATTTTATTTTTCAAGTCCTAAGAGACATGCAAGGTGGTTTTGTTCGAATTGTTGGCCAGGAGGTTTTATGTTTGAGGGCTAAATGATCATTTTGCCTGTGCTGACTTCTGACAGAAACCCAGCTATTCACCAAGGCAGAACAATTTCTGTAATGACGGTTTTTAACTTTCGTGGAATCTTCTCTAATTCACTCCCAAAGCTGCTTTTCAGCGCTCAGCCCAACCTGACAGCTTCAGCCGCTGTCTGACACCAGGGTGGCAAAATCCACTGCACGGCATTTCAAGGGAGAACTCGGTGAAAAAAGAACAGCAGCAAAACCAAAAATCTCGTTTGGAGATGTTTGATTTCCTCGCTGGGCAGAACATTGCAAAGCTGCAGTTAAACATGAAAATCAGAGCAGTTGTTGGTCTGCTGTGAAGAGGGGCCCGAAAATGCCTCACCCAGACACTTAAATTTTTGTGGTTTTGCCATTTTTGTGATTATCTACATGAAAACTCAGCTCCCGCAGAAGTGTGTGGAAGTTTAGCTTCAAAAAGCCTGAGGTCAGCAAAGGTAAATAATTAAACTGGGAAAAAAATGTGATTTATCAGCTGCATATCAACGGAGGGTGATCTAAATTATTGGTGCTGATATAAATCACAAGGGACTCATCGAACATTCCTGAGATCTTGTCTGCTCCTTGTTCTTGCGGGGTAAAATTTGGGAATTTACAGGCTTTGGGAATGTGGTTTCAGTGAATCCTACACTGGTTTTTCTGGCGTTTGGGACGGGGACCAATGTCAGTGTTGCAGCACAAGGACACTAAAGGCTTATCCTGAGCTGGCCACAGCAACTGTGGTGCGAGTAAACAAATATGTCAGGAGTTTGCAAATCTCTTTTGTTTGTTTCGAGCCATTAACTCGAGCTCAGCTGCCTGTTTGATAATCACTCCCTTCCTTATTTCCGTTTTTTCCAAATGTAATTACTTGAAATGGAAGAAAAGCTAGAAAAAAAAGGAATAATTATGTGTACTCTAGGAATGAATTTAGACGTGCGTACAGTGTGTGGTGGTGCTTTTGTCTTCTGGAGAGCTCCGTTAATTGACAGAGTGTGGTTTGGGAAGAAAAGGAAGAACAGAGGGAGAAAATGAGCTGTCATTACTGCTAAATGAGATTTAGTGCAAATGAGTTCAACACTGCTGAAAAACCCCTGGAAAAGTGGCACCTCCATTAACCCTTCTCCTGTGTATGCACCGGTGTCTGAAATTGCAGAGAAAATAAAAATTTTAGGTGCGGATTAAATAATTTAGATGTGGATTAAATAATTTATGCGTGGATTAAATCATTTCTGCTGCCCATCCTGGCCAGAGATAAAACAACGCTTTGGTTCTCTGACACTGAAGATGTTGCTGGAGAGTTTTTACATTGCTTTTTTTTTAAAAAAAATTTGTTTTTCCCGCAATTTCGGTGACACCTGGAATGGCCATAACTGTTGCCTTAAATATTGATCTCTGCTTGTCTTTTAATTCCAATTGCTCGTGGTGTTTAATGTCTGTTGAGAGGGAAGGGCGGTCAGGATGCATCGAGTGGGGATTTGAACCGGTGCCTTCACCTCGTGTCATTTCCAGCCGCTGTTTGCCATTTAAATATTCCCTTTCTGTGTAATTTCTCTGGATATTTGGGAGAATATTGTCTCTGGATTCCGTGAGCGAGGTGAGGATTTCACTCTGCTGAACAGGATTAGTTGCTTTCATTACTGCAGGACTTGGAGCATAATTAGTTCATCAGAACGATTTCACGGCCATTTTTGGTGACAGTCACCAGGGAGGCTGCAGCCAGTCTGATTTACCACCTGCAATAGCCACAGAAATGAAGAGCCAGCAGGAGGGAAGGTCAACATTCAGAATTCTTTCTTATTTTTATTTTATTATTTTTATTTTTTAATAACAGGTCGTGTAGCATCTCTCTTATTTCTTAGCGAATGTTGCAGTTTTTAATATTTGGGTTATGGTGGCATCCAGACCTTGCAGTCAGAGTTGTGAGCCCACTGTGCAGATGGATTGACCAGGAAAAGAGAAGAAAGCTGAGGAAATCGTCACTCTCTACTGCTGACAGCGCTCTCCAGGGCAGGTCCCAAAATAGCTCCAGAGCTGGGTAAAATTAATAAGAAATCCTCCTTGGTATCACACCAGCACGAGGGATCTCTGCAGAGAGGAGGGGCTGCAAAGGAGATTTGCAGGAGGATGGGGATGAAGGTTGGCCCTGAAAATCCAGATTTTACTAAAGGGGAAAACCAGAAATCTGCACCAAAGTGTCCTGGATGGAACTGGGCCACTGTCAAACCTCTGCACTGAGGAGATCTCTTCAGTCCCTCAGAGCAAAGTGTGGGAAATTCAAATCTGTGTCCTTCTGTTTCTTGGTCTTTATCACTTTCTTCTCTCATTGCAGGAAAAGGTGAAAAATCAGACAGCATCACTTTTATCGAATAGAAATGTTGTTTTAATGAATAGAAATGTTGTGTTAATGAGATATTCCAGTATTCTTGGAGGCACGAGGTCAATCTGTATTCTCTGCTGTAGAAAGGTGGTCTCTCAGGCTCCAGGTTTGCATTAGGTTTTTCATTTTGTTGAGGCATTTTTAAAATGTTATTTTTTCATACAGTATCTGTTCAGTGCATATATGCAGTAGAAAAACTAAAAATCAAGATGTAGCACTGAATCATAATTAGAAAGGGAAAATAAACCCCATTACCTGTCGTGGAGAAAAGCCTGGAATAACAAATGCCACCATCTCGTTTTAGTGCCATCATCAATAATTATCCAGCACATGTCCACAGGCTCGATTTATTGTATCATATTCCCGTTAATGCGTTTATGGAGCGACCCTGCTGCACGCACGTGCATTTGATCAAATCCCGGAGGCCGTGATGAACGGCCCGGGCCTTTCTCTGCTGCGTGGCTCAGTCTGTCGTGCCTCTAATCCAATTCTGGAACAGAGGTGTTCTCAGATCTGCTAATCAGGCCATTTGTCTTGCTGCAGTTGTTCCTCCTTCGCTTATTTTCTTATGGAATGGATTAGGATTTAATAATGATTTATTTCCTAATAAACAGGGCTGCAGGACAGCTTATTCCATTACCTGGTTACATCTTCATCAGAGCCCACGAAATAAATCTTCCTGGGCAGTCCTTAACCATGTAGAAATGGTTTTTTGGTTTTGATTTGAGCAGGGACATCAATCCCAAAGTTCTGGGCTGCACTGCATAATTGTCAAGGAGTTAAAAATGCACGGTGAAGGTGTGGTGGTTAAAATGCACCGGTGTACATCTCACATTTATAGATAACCCTGATAAAGAAGTCAGGAGGTGTTGCCGTGTGCAGCCATTCTGTCTTAATCCTAAACCACCGTGGGTTTCTTGCAGACCCTGTAGAACATTCACCTCACGGCTTTGCAATCTTAATTATCTGATAAAGTGGATTAAATCATAGCGGGATGAAAACAATTACAATTTCTTAGTAAGTTCATCTCTTGCTAGCAGTTTTCTGGGAAGTGGAATCGCAGATTGTGACAGATTTGGGAGGAGAGGATTCTGCAGTTCCTTTGCATTTCAGCTTTGGGACTTCAGATTCACCCCTGGCACTCAGGGTTGCTGATTCAAACTTGGTTTAGGTGTCATTTTGTGTGCCCAGACTGTGGTAGATTCTCTAGTGCAGTGATGTTGTGCACAACAAACTCTCTCTGACACCATGGCTCAGACGCACTGAAAATAAAAATGAAACAGGGGTGAACTTTGAACCTGTGGGAAAAACAAAAACTCTCCCACATTTTCAGTGTCAGAGGATCCAGGCGTTGCTTTATTCCTGGCCAGGATGGGGCTCTGGCCAGGATGTGCCACAGAAATCATTTCAGCCACACCCAGCCCGGCTGTGCAGAGAAAATCATTCCATCCCACAGGGATTTTCCCCGATTTCCCCAAACTTTACCCAGTGACACCCCCAGAGCTCCATTGGTTCCGTGTCCATCGGTTCCAGGCTCTGCAGCTCTCAGGGTTTGGGTTCCTGGTGCTTCCAGATCTCTCCTGGTGCTGCTCAGGCCCTCAGTGCTGGGTTCTCTGCTCAGCCTGGGCCGGCCCAGGGCTCTCCCCTGGGCCAGGGAGATTTTTGGGAGTTGATTGTTCATTAATTGCCCTTGCTGGTTGTTCTCTCTGTGCATCTCCTGCGCTGCTCCCAGCCTGGGGAGATGCTCAGCTCATCCTCCATACAGTGGGGTCACATTCCTTAAAAAAAGTTCTTTTTCCCAAGAAAAAGGCAAACCAAGCCTGACAAGAGAAATAAAATAAAAATTTTAGAAGTTATACTGATCTGTCAGTGAGCCACAGCTCTCCTTCCAGCCTGAGGAGCATCTGGTGAAGCCAACGCCTCACAAGATATGGACAATCCAGTTTAATTTTAAAAAGCGGCCAAAGAACTTTCAGTTCTGCTTGTTTTATGTCCTGGGAATCTTAGGTAGCAACAGAGTCTTTAATGAATTAAAATTGTATGGGGTAAATGCTGGTGCCCCACCAGCCACATGAATTTTCCCTGAGGTGAATGTGCCCCGTGAAAGCTGAAATGTTATCCAGGTATTGCAGCGATTTAAAAGGTGTCATTTTATACGCTGGCCATTTCTTAAATGTCCCATTAATTTAAGAACACTCTATATAAATGCTAATTTAATTAAAACGTCTTTGTGGCTTAAATATAAATGAAAACAACAGGCTAAAGCCTGGCTGAAAGTTAGCGTGGACCTCTGCTTGTACATAAATTTTCTTATCTTCTGCAGCATTTTTTTTTTTTTTTTTTTTTTTTTTTTTTCTTTAAAGGAACAATCTGCAAGAACATTTCCTGTCTTTTCATTTAAATTTTCTTCTGACAGAGTATTTTTGACAGGCCACTTTTGCTTTGAGAATGAACATTTCCCCCACAAATGGTGAGCAAGAATAACAAAACGCTGTGTTTTAACTTGCTGGGCATGATGGTGATACCAGCTGGCATTCAGCTGTCCCATATACTAATTCATGCATGTGGAATAAAATTATTATACTTTGAATTTTTTGGTCTTTTATCCAATCCCTATCAGGGGAAGATGACTTTAATGAAAAGCATTTATAGTTTTTTGTTTTCCTTTTACCAATAATTCCATGTTCAGAGGGGAAAGTAATGCTTTGCCTGCTAGGTAAATAGGATTTTCTGAAAATATTCCTACATAAGGGCCAAATCAGCCATTTTCAGGCATGGTAAATATGATAATTTGGGAGTTTTGGAGGAGAGCAGAGGCAGATTGTCCATGGGGTTGTGGGGATGTACCAGAGACCCCAGTTCCATCCCCAGTGGTACCAGTCCCTTGTTGAGACAATTCCCTGCTTGAGTTATAAACTTTCAGTGTCATCTTTGTGCTGGATTCAAAATAGTGCCCCTTGGAAGCAGAATAGTCCTCAGTTGTGTAAACGGATGTGGGTTTAGGTGCATATTTTAATAAGAATTTCCTTTTAATAACAATTGTGCTATGGTCCCACCCCAGGCCCCGAGCAAGGCCCATCCTCACTCACCACCGGTGGAGTGGGGAGAGAATCAGGAGGGTTAAAGTGACAAAATTCATTGTTTGGGATAAAGACAGCTCAAAAAGGAAAGTAAAAACCATGAATTCAAGCAAAGTAGGCCAAGGAATTTGTCCACCCTTCCCAGGTGTTCAGCCAGGTGTTCACCAGCCCCAGGTCAGCCGGGCTCTGAACACCCTCACTCCAAATTCCTCTTCTTCCTTCTTCCCCCAGTTTCTATGCTGGATGTGGAATGTCCCTCTGGTCCTTCGGGGTCAGCTGTGTCCCCTCCCAGCCCAAACTCATTGTTTGGGATAAAGACAGCTCAAAAAGTGAAGTAAAATCCATGAATTCCAGCAAAACAGGCCCAGGAAATTGTCCAGCCCTTCCCAGGTGTTCAGCCAGGCTCTGAACACCCTCACTCCAAATTCCTCTTCTTCCTTCTTCCCAAGCTTTATTTTCTGGGTGTGGAATGTCCCTGTGGGCATTTGGGGTCAGCGGTGTCCCCTCGTGCACGCCACTGCTCACTGTGAACAGGAAAAAAAGGCCTCAGCTCTCTAAAAACCCTGCTCAGCAATAACTAAAACACCCCTGAATTACCAATTTGTGCTGCCAGCACAAACCCGAACCACGGCCCCATAGGAAGTCCTAGGAAAAAATGGAACTTTGTCCCCAAACCAGCACACTTTGCAAGCACTAGGACAATAAGACATCATTAAAATGGTTAAATTCATTGAAATGTTTAATGAGCCAGGTTCTGATCCCCTGCATCCTTAAGAATTAAACTTTATTCACCTGTGTTTTATCCCAAAAGCTGCTTTTGGGTACAAAAGTGTGATTTTTCAGCTTTCTGTGTGTCCCAAATAACTGCACAACTCCGTTCACGTGGAGTATTTGACCAGGGCAGGAGTGGGGAGTTGGTTTTATTGCCAGTATATCTCAGGCTCCCTATGGTAAATTAAAAATTCCTCTCTGTCTCCTGTAGGGCCGGTAACAATCTCGAGTGAAATATTTCATGAATGAGTGGATAAGGAATGATATTCTGTAATTATTATTTAAAAAGGGATTTACATTTATTGCTGTTAGGTCAGGCATTTGTGACATTGTCATGCGCTGCTTTAAAATGTGGCTGAGCTGAAGGGTCAGTGACAGCATCAGGATATTATTTCTTTGGGGATTTTAATGTCTTTGTGCAGGAATCTCTCATTCCCTGTTGCAAAAAGCATTTTTTTTTCATTTTTTTTTTTTTTCTCTTCAGCAACAAAATGTAGTGAAACATGGATCTGGTTAGTCTTGTCTGCTTTCTCGAGTTTTTGGCATCTGTGGTGGGAATGATGCAGTGGCTGCTGAGTTCGTGTGATTCCCGTGGATACACGGGGATGCTTGGGGAGACAGGCTGAGTTACACCCAGAGCTCCTCCGGCTGAACTGACTGGAGGGAAACCTGTAATTGCAGAGCAATAATGACAAATAATTACTGCTTCCAGCGGGGAGGCAGGGGTTTATAATTTCACATGTGCTATTAGTGCATTCACGCTGTTGTGTGCCGAAAAAAAGGATCTTTTCATGCTCCCTCCTCCAGCTCGGGAGCTTTCTGAGCGCCTGCATAACCTAAAATTCCTTTTGGCTTTTTGCTGCTTCACGTCCACAATGAAATTCCCTCGTAATGGGTGTTTAAGTGTCCATAGGAGTCTCACAGCCCTGACATTCATTTGGCAGGAGAAACATGGAAGTGTCACCTGTGTGCGTTGTTGAGGGCTCGTTTCCATTCGGGGGGCAGGAAAAAGCGATTTTTCCGCAGCAGATAGGACGGGAAGCGCTGTTCCATAATCAAGACAAACACAACTGCCTGTTGCCATGCCCCATCTAATCCCACATTACGGTAATGGATGCACCGCTGCCACCTGCTCTGTCAGGACTGCAGCTAATTGGGATAAGTTATGGGCGTTCCAGTCGCGCTCACGCTCTAGAAAAGCTGCTTTGTCCTAAACCCCAGGATCATTTTTGATGGATCTCCCCGTGGCAGCAGCCAGTGCTCTGGTGCTCTGGGAGAACCATTGTTTCCCACAAACACAGGTGTTCTGTGCCCGTCTCCAGGCTTTGGGGAGGATTTTTTTCTCCCTGAGCTGGTGCTGAGGTGCAGGTGATGCTCGGTGAGGTGATGTGACCTGATGGGGGTGTGGTGAATCCTGACAGGGACAGGAAGGGCTGTGGGTGAGGATGCTGAAGAGAAGCTGAATTCCCTGCTGCTGCCTCAGCCTCAGATTTTTGGGAATTTCATCCAAAACTGTTGAATCCTTCATCCTTGGAGATGGGCCAGGCCCTGAACCAGAGGTGAGATAACGGCAGGGGGAGAATTTCCCCTGAGTGGGCTCAGCACAGTCCCCTGGACCTGCTGGGACCCTGGCAGATCCTCAGCCTCCCCCAGCCAGCTGAGAATTGTCCCAGGATCTCATAAAATTTGTGACTTTCCCCTGTGCTTTCTCTGAATTTCTCTACATTGTTTTTTTTAACTCGTCTTTTCTCTTGTCCTAACCTCTTAAGTTATACCTTAACCTCTTAAGTTATACGTTAACCTATTTGGGCATGGCTATGGCATCAAAAATCATAAATATTTTTTTAGGTGAAGTTAATTTTTGTGGTGTGAATCTAACTGGGAGTGGTACCTGAGGGTTGCAATCTCGGTCTGCACTCGTGTAACAAGAGCTGGAGCTTGTATGTACAGGATGTACAAAGTTTAAAGTAAATTTCCCTGTAGTAAGTGATTTATTTATTATTTTTTAAAGATGCCAGATCCCTGTGTTTTAATGGTTTTTTAGTGCCCAGGGTTGCAGATTTGGCCTGACCCAGAGGGGGTTCATTGTGGGTGCTCCGGTTTTGCTCTCACTCTGCAGAGCAGCTGTTTCAGCTCCGTGAGGAAGC
The DNA here is from genome assembly GCA_013400735.1 of Pomatostomus ruficeps. Taxonomy (NCBI): domain Eukaryota; kingdom Metazoa; phylum Chordata; class Aves; order Passeriformes; family Timaliidae; genus Pomatostomus; species Pomatostomus ruficeps. Next base: position 2,738 of record VYZT01028756.1, on the reverse strand, counting down.
TCGACCCTCTCAGAGAGGAGAAATTCCTGCTTTTTCCTCTCAGGTGCCTCATTTGGTCCCAAAAATCAGCTCCCAAACCTGCTGAAGGTGCGGGTTTCAGCCTTCAAACCTTCATCTTCCTGACTTCAAAAGGAACAGGAATGGTCTCTTTTCTTTGTCCCTTTTTCTCCACCATTTCCCACCTCCTTTTTGTGATTAAATGGTCACAGAAGAGGTGATCCCTCAAATCTACGGCCAATTATCTTTGGAAAAACCAGGCTGGCTATTCTGTGAGAGAAAATACAGGAGTGTGTGATTGTGTGCTGTGAAAATATGGAATATTTGTGTTTTTTAGTGAAGTAGTTTAGTGCCTTTTAGCTCTCGTCGTGATGGCAATAAGGGAAAAAACAGGGGCATTACACAGAACATAAAATTATAAAAAATGTTGTGCTATGGCTTTTTTCATGCCCCATCTCAATGCCCTGACAATGCCATTTAGTCATGGCTGAGGAGTGAGGAGAGCTTTCAGAAATTAAACTTCAGCCTCAGAGGCTCCTTGTGCCAGGAAGAACAGGAAACTTCTGGGGTAACTTCCAGCAAAATATTTTCTATTTGTTTTGTGTATCTCCATCAGTTCACTGGCGAAGAGTTTTACAAAACAGTTTTACAAATACAGGAAAATAAACCCATTTTTTTGGTAGTTGTTCCTAAACCCAGCTCCCTTAAACCAATGAATTAAGCACGTGCACACAAGGACACGTGTAGATCTGTAATAATTTTGTCGGTTCAAAATACACCAAATAAATATAAATTATGGATGTTCTTGCATTTTTTCTCTGTATAAATACTCCCTGTTTGATTCTGGTGGAGCTCCCACTCTGGCTGAGTGCTGGGTGGTGTTTTCAGTGGATAATTCTTGTCTGCAAACCCGATTTTGGGAATTTTTGGAAGGAGCTGGGATGCGAAATGCGTGAGGCACCTTAGCAGAGTTGGTTTTTAATTGCTGCTCCAGCCAGCCTCAGCCTGTTGGTACAGCAGTTTTGTCATGTACCAGTGTTGTAAAAATGGGAATTAGCCTGAGATTGGCAGCGTCTTGTCTGTGATTAATCATTTCCCTTTAAATGCGATTAATCATTTTCCTTTAAACGCGATTAATCATTTTCCTTTAACTCTGTGTTAATCAAAGACTTGGTTTTTTCAAAAAAATAAGGATCTGAGAAATGCCCTTTGTCTTTGATCATCTCTTAAACTTGTAATTAAAAGAATCCAAAGCTAATAACAGTTTGTTGTTTTTTTTCTCCCAAAGAAGTTTGCCAGAATGGGAGACTCGAGCGAGATTAATTAATCTCTGCTCTTGCTGAGAACAGAATAAGTAGACTCGGAAGTCTGAGAGTTGCAGGGCTTTATTTTATGCTGAAATCCCATTTGTATTTGCAGGATTTTGGGTTTGGAAGGGGCTGCATTCAGCCTTTCCAAGCAATTTTAGAAACTCTTTTCACCATGCAGGAGTTGGGAAATAAAAATTAGGAAAGGACAAGAGAAATGCTTAAATTCCCTTCTTTATTCCAGCTGCAAATCTGCAAAAAAATCCCTGGTAAATCACTAAATGTTCCCCCTCTTGAATGGGGGAGACTGAGTCAGAAACTGATTATCATAATTAGGGGGATGAATAATAATTTAATTGCATGGAGATCCCATAACAGCATTCCAATTCCTGAAGGGTGCAAGGAGGCTGCAGATGGACTCTGAATCAGGAACTGTGGGGACAGGCCCAGGAGTGATGGGCTCAGAGTGAAAGAGGGAAATTTAGGCTGGATTTACAAGGAAATACTTCCCTGGGAGGCACTGGAATTGTGGGTGCCCCGTCCCTGGAAGTGCTCAAATCCAGGCTGGAAGAGACCCTGAGCAACCTGGGACAGCGGAAGGAATTTGGAAATAAATGACCTTTAAGGTCCCTTCCAACCGCAACCATTCCATGATTTTATGACTTTTCATCCATTCCATTCCAGTCCAGTTTTGTCCTTTTTCTCCTTTCTCCAGTCCCTGCCAGGGATTGTGTTTTCCAGCACCAGTTTGCTCACGGGGGCTCCAGGAATTATTCCTGAGGAAAGGGAGTCTTTTATTCCAGACCCCAAGGCCTATTGCAACCAAAATATGAATTCACTGAATTCACATTCCGTGAGTCACAGCTCTAACGAGGGCCTGGTTATTCATGCAGAGGTTATTCATGGATTATTCCCTCCTGATTAACATCTGCCTCTGACACTTTGGAAGAATCCTTGCAGAAATCAGTTCCTCTTAAAAATATTTCTCTCATGTGCAGGAATTTATCTCTGGTTTGCTTGAGGAGTGCAGTGAAAACCATGGAAATGGGTGTGGAAGGGGCACTGAATAACCCTGTGATGTTTTGTGTTGAAATTCTGTATTTTTACACAAAGAAAGGGACCTGTTCCTTGATAGATATTGAGAATATCCCAGGTGTGTGATTCACATTTGCAGCTGTGTCAGAACACAGAGAGAACCATGAGAATGAAGGAAAATAAAGAAAATGAGTGAAATAAAACAGGACAAGAGCTGAGGGTGGTTTTACATTATTCCGTGGCACAGAATCCAAAACTGCTGCAGGGCAAAGAACGCATGACAGGAAACATGGACACGAGATCATGCAGATTATTTAATCTATTGAAACATTTTTCTTGCATTTTGTATTTTTACACAAGGAAAGGCACCTATTATTCAATAGATATTGAGAGGATATC